>VWZX01006240.1:835011-875615 GCA_013399015.1 Galbula dea | reverse complement strand
AGAGGAAGAGGCCAGGCACTGTGCTTTTCCTCACTTGTGGAAATCTCCCCTTGTTGCACGTTTGGAAAAGTAATACGAGGATTAGAGGCCTCCTGACAAACTCTTCCCTCCGGAGGATCAATTAGGGCATTCTGTCGTTTTCTGTAGAAAAAGAGGGTGAACCCTGAGCAATTACAAGCAATTTCCTATTTTTCATTTCAGGAGCTTTTATTGGTATGAGTTTTGGGGATGGAGATTTTTTTCCTTTTCTTTTTTTTTTTTTTTTTTTTTTTTTTCTTCTTCTTCAGGTTTCTCTTTTTGATCNTTTTCTTCCCTCTCTCTGTGTGTTAACTTTTTGGTTCCAGATTTAAAGGGAAGCTTTCAAAAGTGGGTTAGAGAAGGAAAACAAACAGAAATCCTGGTTATGAGCGTATTTGTCCAAGCACTGGGACTGCAATGGCTTGAGCGTTTTGTATCATCCGTCAGGAAAAAATTTAAACATTGCTCCATTTACATATCTGCTGAAGATCTAGGAAATGGTTGGGGGAACATATGCACATCTCCTAGTAGATTTACAAGCAAATGGATTGTAAAAATATTAACAAGGGTTGCTGTCGCTGGCTTCATTTCAACAGATCAGCAGAAATACAGTGTTTCCAAAGACTCCTTTGCAGCGTTTTGTGATTGCGGGCACCTTTGGCTTGGGTTTTGGGGCTCTTTTGTGGTAGTTTTTATTTTGTTTTTTGGTTTTTAAACATCTTTCTGAGGAGCAGAGGAGAATTTTGGTGTAAGCCATAGAGAACTCTGTGGCCCAAATTGTAAATGCTGCTTAGAAACAGGCTGTTCTCGGAAGAGCTCAAACTTTGGACAGGAGTGCAATGAAAAAAAAAAAAAAGGCAAAACTTACTTTATATTCCTCCTTTCCCAGCTTTCTGGTGCCTTTTTGTTTTCAGGTGATCCAAAAAAGGCCAAGGGGGGAAAGCAAACATCTTTATCAAATCCTCTGAAAGTTTCCCTTTCAAGCTAACTTGAGGAAAGCAAAGATCATCTCCTTTCCCCTCACTTACTTAAAATCTTTGATATTTTGCAGTGAGGCTGCAGACAAACCTGCACATCTGTTAGCACACTTGCAGTGGCATTTCCAAAGCTTTCTGGTTTTGGGGGACACACATTATAATAACACTGAAATAAATAATTGTATAGTGCAGAAACTGCTCCCACCCCTCATCCCCACTTCCAGCCCTATTTTGTTTGATCAGTCCTGAGTGCTTTTATTTCCACCCTGACTTTGCTCACACCTCGTTGCCGAGGTGGAAGCGATGTGATTTGGGGTTTGTTGTTTGTTGTGTATTTTTTTTAACTGAGTGATGTGCCTACCAAGACAGTCTGAAAGTTAGGTCTTGTTCATGAGTCATTAACCTTTTCTTCTCGTACACCATTTTGAAAAGACACATTGGAGTCTAATAGGGAGGTGCACACCTCATGCGTGCGCCAAGCACCAGCGCCCTGCGTTCACTTTAGCCATGGACCCTGACTTTATACCAAAAAAGCACCTTTTTATTGTATTTTATTATTTTTTAAATGGGATTTGTTGTGGTGTAGGGTTTGGGGGGTTTTTTTTGGGTGTTGCTTTTACCTCCCCTCTCAGGTTCACATCGTTAGCAATCAGCTCCAGCGCAGGTTAAAGTGATTCTCTCTTGGATAGTATCCAGTGTCGAGCCAGAAAAGTCCCGAGCACATGAGCTCAGGCAGGACAAAGCACAGCTTAAAAGCAGGAAAGTTAAAATATTTCAGGAGGTACCAAGGTATGTTCAGAAACTGGGAAGGCTGGAAGCGCTCCCCTGGCTCATTGTGGGTCTGTCGAGGCTTTGCTCTCTGTGTACTTTCCCAGATAAACTTCCACTTGACAAAAGGCCTTTTTTAACTCGACTCTCCCTGAGTGTGGAAGCTGAAGGACAGGAGGGATCAGAAGGGAGGGTTTATTATTTTTAATAGCTTGTAGGGAGCTGTAGTTTTTATATTTTATTTTTTTTTTATTCCCCCCTCCCCCCCAAAAAGCTGTTTCTGGTGGGTGAGTGCAGCTCCATGTGCTGGGATTGTGCTTCCTCTCACTTTTTTTGAGTCTACCGACTGCAAACTCGCAGCAATCTTTCTTTTTTTTTTTTTTTTTTGAAAAACCTGTATTGAAATTTGAAACTGATCTTTTCCATGGGGGGAAGGGGGGGTGTGAAAGAGGACTGTGCCAATCATTGGAGTGATTTATTTTATTTTACCTGCTTATATTCTAGTAATCTTTCATAGTACTTGTGATCACTGCCGCTTTGCTGCGCTATCATGAAGTATGTTGTACCTTTTTTGGTAGTTTTCAACAATGTGTTTAAAATAAGAAATAAATGCTGTGATATTACCTATAGATTTAAGTATTTACAATTTAGGGCCCACTCAGAATAAGTGCAGTGAAAGCTTTTTGGGAAGTCAGCAGAAGGTCTTGAATTATGACTGCATTTTGCTGGTAGATATTTCTGCTATTGATTTCTCAATTCTTCATAATTTTTGAGAAGAAAATGCCAGTTAAAATGAGATGTTGAAAGGAAGCAAGATGTCTGCTTTAATAACAATATTTGCACGGCCTGAAATAATTTGGGTAGGAAATGTACTCCATGGGATAATTAAGGAAAAAAAAAAAAGTTAGTTAATCTGAAAAATCCCCAGTGTTATCTTGCAAGGGTAGGCAGCGGGTGGCTTTTCCTGTGCTAGGGGAAAAACATTGCACAAATTACTTCATTTTTCCCTCCTGGAGGGCCCAATCCTGAGTAAAGGAGGATCTCGGCCCCTGGAAGCAGGAACACAGAGCTGGATCAGGCCCCCACAGGCTATACGTGTTTTAATGTGCAGCCTGGAGTTTGGTCATTCATTTATTCAGAGTAAAATAAGAAGCATGGCCCCAGTATATTATAATATGTTTTGATCTCTTTGGCTGATTTAAGTAGCAGTTTTTGAGGAGATATATACATATTTTATTAAATTTTTTTTAGAAAAACTGGGGGGGTCTTTCTTGCTTATTTTTTTTTTTTAATTGTTGGCATAATTTTAGTGGTGATTATTTTGGTACCAAGGAAGAGAGGTGAACTTTAACTTGTTGTTGCACAAAGCAAACAGTGTCTCTGGATGGCCAAACTAACTTTCCAAGTAGGGCATTTTTTTTTAAATAGATGAAAGTACGACACAACCTGTAAAGAAAAATAAAATAAATCAGTAATTCTTTGCATAAGTCACGCTGAGGTTTTCTGTTACCCTGCTTCTTCAATTTTTCCTGTTTATTTTTATTTTCTTTTATAGACAGGCTTAGAATTTGGCTTGTAGTGATATGCCCAAATATTGGATTTTTAGTGTTTCTTTTTGGTTAAATGTAGAAAAAAATAATTTGTCAAGAGTTGTGTTTTCTACTAGTTTAGTGCTGGTTATTGTGCGTGCAGAGTGAAGCGGCAGTGTTACTTTCTATACCTTTCACCCTTTAGAAAACAACCCGCATTGTAGTTGTATATACAGCTCTATTGCTGTTTTACTATACTGCCTGCTGCTATTTCCAAATATATCTTAGGGAAAGTTTTACTATACTTTAGACTTCCCCATACAAACATTGATTGGCATCCAAATGTTTAGGATTTGCCAAATTGGCGGGCAAACGCTGGCTACACCGCAAGCAGCGAGGTCAGGGAGAGAGCAGAGGAAGATACGCGCTCTGGAAGTGGACTCGCAGCAGGGATTTTACCTTTTAACTTGTTCTACCTGGGTTTTAGTTGGTTTTTATGTTTGTTTGTTTGTTGGTTGTTTTTTTTTTATGGAGAGGTCTGGGGACCCGATCGTTGCACCGTCTCTGTCGGGACGCTTGTTTGAAGTCGGACCCCGCTTTCATGGGGAGTGGGAGCAAAGGTTTTGGGTCGGTGTGAGATGAAGCGGGGATGAGGCGGTGGTGAGGTTGGGGTCCATCGGTGGGGGGTACAAGTCCTGTAGCCTCTAAAACGTATTGGTGCCCTCCTAATTCTTACTGTCCCGCCGAGCCTTCGCGCCTCGCATGCAAGCGCAATTTCTGGAGGCTTTTTCTGTTGATGGTTTTGGATGACACCGACCATTCTCTGTAACTTTTTCAGGATGAATTTCATCCCTTCATCGAAGCACTTCTGCCTCACGTCCGAGCGTTTGCATACACGTGGTTCAACCTGCAAGCCCGAAAAAGAAAATACTTCAAAAAACATGAAAAACGCATGTCAAAAGAGGAAGAGAGAGCCGTGAAGGACGAACTGCTAAGTGAAAAACCCGAGGTAAAGCAAAAATGGGCATCCAGACTTCTGGCAAAGCTCCGGAAAGATATCAGGCCTGAATTTCGGGAGGATTTTGTTCTCACAGTCACAGGAAAAAAGCCTCCGTGTTGCGTTCTTTCCAATCCAGACCAGAAGGGCAAGATGAGAAGAATTGACTGCCTTCGCCAGGCAGATAAGGTCTGGAGGTTGGACCTCGTTATGGTGATTTTATTTAAAGGTATTCCGCTCGAAAGTACTGATGGCGAGCGCCTTGTAAAGTCCCCACAGTGCTCTAACCCCGGGCTGTGCGTACAGCCCCACCATATAGGAGTTTCTGTTAAGGAACTCGATTTATATTTGGCATACTTTGTGCACGCAGCAGGTAAGTGCTTTTCTATACCACCTTCTTCAACTTTTCGGTTTATCTCCGTGCCGGGTGCCGTGCCCCGGTGGCAGCTGCATGAGTCGGGGAGGGAGCTGGGGACGCTTGGTTATTGCCTTCCCGGGGCAGTGAGGAGAGTGCCAAAACTCCCCTCCCTATTTTTTATTTTTTCTTTATAATTTTTTTTAATTGTGGGCTTTTAAGGTGCAGCTGTGTAAAAGCAGCTCCTGTTTTCCTGGGGGTAACTGCATTTTGGGCATCCTTCACAGGTGTTACCCTAAATGTTCTCCTAGGAGGGATTGCAGCCGGGTGTGACTTCCTTTATTTGGGGGGAAAGCAGAGAGATTTTAATTATTTTATTTTATTATTTAAATAAAGTTTGTGTATGTTATGGACAAAGTAGTGTGAGAGGGCTAGAGCTGCCTGAGGCCCATGAATCAGGAGTATCCTCACCCCACGGACTTGTCTAAATCCTGCAGGATTGGGCTTGGAGGGAAAGGAGAAGATGGTCCTCAATAGCAAACCTAGTCATAGGGTCTGAGCGACCACAAAACAATGAGTAATTCTGTGTGGAAAAAGAACCATTTAACCTCACCTTGAAATATCACAGTTTATACACCTAGTAGCCTGAGTAGGTCTTGAAACAAATTCCTGGTTTGATAACATTGTGCTTATGGAGAGGGTGGGATTTTTTTGCCTGTGATGAAAACCTTGGGATCTCTGACTCCAGCACAAAGTACACTCTGCCCGCAGAGTGACTCGGTTTGCTCAGAGGATGTGTACTGTGTTGGCTGGATAAAATAATATGCTATTGTAGTTCTTCAGAGTGATTATACTGCAGAAATATGTGTGTGTCTGTGTGTGTGTGAAGTGCTAGGCCCTGGTTTTCATGTATGGTACGCAAAGGTCTCCTTGGGTTTCAGCCTGACTTGCAAGTTGAGGGGCTGGGCAGGCTGGAAAAAAAGGGGAGCAGAGGTGAGAGGAATCATAGTAATACAAACCATTTCCACCTAAATACTTACTGACAGGAAAACTAAGCAAATTGCAGCACTGTGAGCCTGTATTTCCAATATCGTCTTCTGTCAGAGGGTCTTGGAGAAAGTTTTGGCTACCCCAAAGTTTTTCTGCACTGAGTCCCTGCAGTGGTCGTTGCAATAGGCAGTGTCGCTGCTCTGATTTTATGGGTGTGATCCCTGTTTGGAAATAACTTTGGAGTATCCTTATGGTATTTCCTGCAGATAAGCTGCGAAATTTACTTTGCGCTTTGGTGTGATGTGGTAAAAATCATATTGTACGCTTATGGCAAGGGGAAGGGAGGCAAATATTGTGAACAATTATTTATTTACTCTTGTGATTTTATTATGGGGCACGGTGAAGGATTACCAATTAATGGCTGACCGAGCAGAGGCCGGGGCTGGGGTGTTATGGGTCCCTTCCTATTATGTCATCAGCCCTGAGGAGGCCAGGGGCCCACATCTCTTTATTTGCCTCAGTTTCCTCCTCCACGTATCAGAGTGGGGTGATGCACTTTGAGTGCTTTGATATCCACAGCTGAAAACTGCTGTGTGTGGCATGCAAGTTTTTGTTATTTAGATTTATCTGTAGTGTGGTGCTGGTAAATGCTGGTCCATATTGTGTTTCCTAAGTGAAAATCAGCCCTCTGTGTAGTGAAAAAGTTGTTAATAGAAACCAACGGTCCTGGTTTAGCCTGTGTGTAAGGTCACAAAAATGTAGGATGGGGAGCAAAAGACCAAACCCAAGGGTGTAAGTACTCTGGGAAGCTTGAAGGGATCCTCTCGCTGTTACAACCATCGGGCAATAGATGTTATAAAAGTTCAGTATTGCCATTAGGGATATACCATCTTATCAGCAGGTTCTTGGCAAACAGTAGCCTTGATAGCAAACTCTTTATTTATTGCTACCTTCTTCAGCAGCAGGCAACAATTGCACTAATTGTTCATCAGACTAGACGTTTGCTGCAGAAACTTAGTGTGAAGCTGAAGCTCTTTTTTCTTTCTTTTTTTTTTGGGGTGGGGGGGGGTGGTGGTGTTAGGTTTGAGGTTCTGTGTAAGCCGTGATGTGTTGGTACAGACCTCACCGCTTCGTGCGTTCGGCCGTTGTTTGCTGATCGCACGTATCGCATTGTGCTCTTAATGCAGTAGCGTGCGCTGGTGTATTCCCTGCTAAACCTCACCAGGGAGGGGGACAAAATAATTTTTGAGGAGGTGGCACAGCATGGTCACCATCTATATCTCTTCACAGAGGTGTATCGAAAACCTCGCGTATAGGCTACTTTCCCCCCCCTTCCTTTTTTCCCATTTTTTCCCCTCTCCGATGTATCCCAGCAGTCTTTGTTACACCTGAACATTGGCCAAGTTGACAGCCATTGGTTCCCGCAGACCCGCAGTAATGGCAGCTTGTGCTGGGTGCGCAACAGGAAAATTACAAAAGAAAAAAAAATATTAAGGGTCCTTTGTCTCAAACTCCATCAGACCTCCCTTCCTGAATGTATGGACCGCTTATTTATGAGGAGAAAGTCACCAGTGGCAATATTAGGTAGGCCAGTCAACTTACATATAGCGGATTTGACAAGCATCTGCTATAGTACAGAAGATTTGTAAACACTAAACAATGTTTTTACCTCCTTAAAAGTTTTGAGAAGTTGCCAGTATTGGCAGGAGGCACAGACTCCGAAACGTGCTTGAAGATACGTGCCAAAACCATTGTGACCTTTTCACCCATAGTGCTCGCTTCTCTTTTTCTTGGCTTTTTTTTTTCTCCCCACTCTTCATCATCTTTTTTTTTTTTTGTGAGGGGAGAGTATTCTCTTCCAAGATGTCCTTATTCGAGATGACTTCAGTGAGGAGATGTCCCTTTCCATCTAAACATGTATGATAATTATTGCCTTGAGTCCACGCTTTTTCTTCAGTAGGCACTATCATCTGTAAGGGAACACGTGCACAGATTTAAATAGTGCTTCTTACAAAGCTACTGAAATAATTATTCTCTTTAAGAACTGCCTAGAGAGAGAAAACAAAATTACACAAATAGGCAAAGTACATGTCATTTTTGTTTGTTTGTTTTATTAAAAAATAAAAGAAAAGGAAGGAAGGATCGGTGTTTTGTGAGTTAGAGGTTGACCAAAAAATGTATTGAAATCTAGAGTATTGCTCTCAGTTTGCAGTTTCTAATCTGCTTAACAAAAAGCAGGAGGCATTTTTGTACCCTGAACTCGGGTTTGCTTTTTAGTTTTCACTTATTCTGCACTTGTATCAAATGACAAGTTGGAAACCATTGTGGCAAACCGTTTTCTTTGTGGGAGTCAAACAGTAAAGCTAATTTATGACCGGTCCTTTACCAGATGATCTGTATCAGAATCTACAATATACTAGGCACGTGGCAAGGTCACAATTTAAGTTGTTAAGGTCACAACCTTAGCCACCAGGCATTTGACCTTTTAGATAAAGTTAACCTTTGTTCATTAGTAGGCACTCAACCGAGAACTTTCTGGAGTTTTTTACTGCTTTGGAGTTCCTTCTGCTAATGTGATCAGATTGGAGAATAGATTCGCAATGGAAGTAGTTAAATTTTGTGCGAGGTCACAGTTTTTTAGAGACTTCTGGGGTGGACAAAGCTGGGAGGCGATGCTGCGATGCCCAGTTTGTTTTTTTGGCCGGCCATCGTTATGCGCTTCGGGCGAGAATTAAGCTAGCGAGGTATTTGTGGCAGAGAAAATCTTTTAATCTTTCAGAAGGACATTTAAAAATCCCAAATTTAAGAAAAAAACCCCCCAAAACTGGGGATAGGGTTTTACTTGCATGAGCTCATTTTCCTGTTTGTGTTTAGAACAGAAGGCAGCGAAGATGCGAGAAGTCAGGCTTATTTCTGTGACTGTGAAAATTTACTTAGTGTCTAAATACCCTCTGTGGCTAATTGCCTGGGCAGTAGCATATAGCACATGACCTTGAACTTTAAGCAGACCTATTTTACATTTCCATCGGTGATTTTAAAACGTATCTACTTGGACCACCACAAAGAGGCATCCATGGGAATAACCCAAAGATTGATTAATGCAGAAAATGACTGTAAGTAGCCAAAACACCCATGGAGGTATGGGGGTGTCCGAAAAGTACATCAGGCTTTTGCGCCGTAATCTTTTAGTACAATTGGTATTGATTGTTGCTGCATTAATCCTGTTAATAGCTGCAGCCGGTTTCAGCGCGTTGCAGGGGTGTGAGAGGTGTCCTGATGATGTTGCTCATCACCCAAAGAGCTGTCGCATAGTATTCCAACTCTTGATCCCTGCTTTGCAAAAGTGGAGCGTTCAGCAGTGGAGACTTCTTGCCGGCTCGTAGAGAAAACACACACCATGTTGTTTACTTAATTATGCCTTAGCGAAGGCTCAGTTTTAATTATTTTGCTGACTTTCTCCCTTTGCTGTGATCCCACATTTATTATTTAATTTAAAATCAAAAGGGGCTGTGCTAACTGTTAGTTTTTGATGCGTTTTACTTTTGTTTTGGCTACGTTATTGTCATTCCATCGTACAGTAATCCAGATAGCCGTGATATGCAGATTGGCCAGATGGTCATGTTAACAGATTGAGAACCCACTTCCCACTGCTAAAGAGCAGGTGTAAGATCAGTGGGCTTTTTTTTTTTTTCTCCCCCCTCCTTTCCTCCCAAGTTTCGACCAAAATGCTCTTTAGACAGCTCATAGTGGTAGTTAAAAAGGGGCACAATTCAAATGGTGTTTGTTCTGTGGAGATAATGTGTAATATATATGTCATTTTTACACCTATCTGAAGACTTTTAAAACATCCGTGACATATCCTGCTTTTGAAAACCTACTTTCAGCCTGTGGCTGTTCCAGTGTGAATGCAAAATGGTCCTTCAAGTTTTGTTTGCGATGTTAATAGTTCTACAGACACGTTACATTTTACTCTTACCAGAAAATACTCAGCCAGCTTTGCAGCAGGTATTTCACACGCTTTCCCTGTGCAGGGCTCCCTGAGCAGTTCAGTATTCAGCTGAGATTTTAATGGTTGGGAGCTCATAAGTTTGGGGTGTTTTTTTTTTCTCCATTAATTTTTGCCACAGTGAAACATCTGTAGTTTTAAAGGAAAAAGTGAAATGAAGACATCTTGAAGTATTTCTCCCCTCAAGGAATATCAGAAGAAGGCAGATTTTTGCATTGCTTTAGCCATATAAAAAGTGCCCATAAAAAGTCAGTGGTGGGAACCTGAGTCTGTATCTCATTTGGGAGAGGGGGGGAGATGACAGCTACCAGCTCCTTGACACCCTAAATTGGTGCACCCGCATATCATGGGCGTGCATGAAAGCCGGGATTCTACACACCCTGCGTGTCACAGAAAGATAGCTCCATCTCTCGATGCTCTCCGCTTTGGGGAGCGGGGACCCACTGCTTTCTGTGGCCATGAGCAGGGTGATAGCTGACAGAAGCAGGATTTAGGTGGGACAACTGCTTTCCTCGTGCAGTTGTAACTGAGCCGGTGAGTATCCGTGATAATTCAGATACTAACTGGTGCGGCACTTGGGACGGTCTGCTCTATCACGAAGCCCTGGCAGGAGTTCAGTCATGTGGTGTAGCTTTCCCCTTTCTCCAACAACAACAACAACAGCAGCAATAACAAATAATCATGGGATAAAGATGTATTTCATATGCCCAGGATGTTTTCCAGGTGATGGGCTCAGCCGGTATAGGGGTGCGTTATTTCCATACCTCCCTGCCCTGGCAGGGTTCGAGGTGCAGCAGCCTTTGAATGGTAAGAAAGTTGCCCAATGCTGCTGGCTTGTCTACAAGTGACTGCACTTTTATATTTCCCTTCTTTTCCACCCAATGATGAATAGCATTAATTTAGATCTATTTAAGGCGAGTGTGGGAGAAACCACAATCTTTGTTGTGGTCACTGCTGTACACAGCAGGGCTGAATGTTTCTCTTGGTTGAGGCCTCAAAGCTGAGTCTGGAGAACCCAAAACATCATGTCAGCTTTTCAAACCCTTCAAAGAGACAGTGGAATCCTAATTGTTCATAAAACCCGCTATTTATTATTACAATTACATATTTTCTCCCCATTCAGATGTAAAGGAAAGGGCATCCCTTTCTTTTTGTGTCTTGAGCTTCTTCACAGTTCTACCTCCTCCTCCACTCAGTGCTTTGGGTTAGGCACCAGCCGAGGCTTTTGCGACCAGCAAATAAATGCCAGCCCACTGCTCTGTAAACACTCCATCCCTCCCCAAAAGCCTTTGGCTTTGCCATACATGTCCCAAAGTTGAACCCTCCAGGGCTTGGGAACTGTCCCTGGTGAGATGGCTTTTGGGACATCTTTGTTGGGAGACACAGGTCCAGCTCTGTCCCCGCTTCCTTCTACACAGGCGAGGGCTGTAGCTGCTGATTAAATTACAGGCTGTAAATTCAGGGCAAATTATTTTAGCCTCCTAACAGCAGCGGACTCCGAGGGTTTCTTTACGACAGTGAGGGCTCTCGGTAGATAAGAGTTGTTGGTGGACTGAAATTCATTTTAAACGCTTTGGTTTTTTTCTGTTCATGTGGTGCTCTTCATTGATTTGATCTTTGGGTATTGTTCATTATCACCTGCATTATGGTGACCACCAAAAAGCCCATCTGGGAGCAGCACATGGGTCATGGTGCCCGTGATGCGTGGGGCAGTTTTATCCGAGTGAGTTCTTTGCAGCATTTTATGCCCAATTGCAAGGGCCGCACTTCGGCCGATCTCCTTGTCGCAGTGTAGTTAATTTGGAAGAGATAACAGTGTATTTATCTGTCTTTTTGGAAGCATTTCTAGCTAGTGTGGCTCCATGTCCTCACCCAGGGATGGATGTGGGTGCGTGAGCTCAGCCCCATGCATGGCATTGTCACGACTTGGCACATAGGAGGAGGATGTAGCCCCCGTAGCGCGGGTGGGTTGGGACTGGATTCATAGCCGCTGTCTGTACAAGACACCAGGGCCTCCATTTTGTGTGCCAGGCTCTCACGTGCGAGCGCAAAATGGAGAGCTGCGCAGTTGAGTGTTGGCTATGGTGAAGCGTGTAGGCATACATTGGCCATGGTCCCTGCACCACTGTGGTGCACGCAGAGCCACGGTGAGGCCTACGAGGGGGTATCCTGACCTTATACTTCCATTGGTTCCTCCTAAGGGGTGTGGGGGGGTGTCTCGGTCTCTTCTCCTAGTCCTTAATATCCACCCTCTCAGCCCAAGTGCTATCCTGATATCATGTTGGCTTTTGGGCTGACGCAAAGGGCCCTGGGGAGTCGTTCCTCCTTCCCCGCAGGCTTCGGTACACATCGGTGCCGTTAGATTAGCCAGATAAAATCAAGACGGGTTTAATGACACGCTCTTCTGAAAGTTTCCTGGACTTCATTGTTCATAACTTGGACCTGAGTGGAGCTATTTACACATGAGGATTAAAAAGCTGCAAACAACTGTGTGATTTTTGAGGGACTGAAAGCAATTAGCATATGTGGGTAGGAGGATACACGGCGTATCTGTGCTCCTTTAAAATATAAATCACACTTATTTAATTACGTTTTGAGAGGGCAGATTTAAGGATATCCTGCAAAATGCATTACCTATTATACCAACACCATAATCTTATTAACCTTGCTTTCTACTTTTTAATTTTATTGTGCACCCTGTACAACTCTTACGATATCAAAAATAATTACTAGGAGAATACATGATGTCAGAGGTCCGATGTGACATTTATCTTCACAAGTGAGGAGAAGACTGTTCCGTGCATTGCATAGCAGCATGGGAGGCATTAGGCAGGTCCACACCAGGGAAGGGAAGCAAAGATAGGTATCATCAGATGCTATTTAACGTATATATGTGTGTTTAATGTATATATGTGTATATTAGTGTTCTAGCTGAGAGCCAACTTGTCCAAACTTGGTGCGATTCAGTGTCTGTGAGCCTCCCACAATAGAAGTGCTGAATGTTTTACTTGCATGTGCTATACATTTGCCATAGGTGAGCCAATATTTCAGGGAAGCTCCATGCATCCAGCCCAGATCCCAGTTGGATCTCCTGTTAAACCTTGTGTTCTCCATCCTATCCCTCCTCAGGGCAGCACCTCTGGGTTTTTTTTGATCCATCTCTCCTAATGCTTCATATGTGTTGATATTTCCCCCTTTATTTTGTGAGGGTGATGGGTGAGGGGAAACAAATGCCATAATAATATCCCTTTTCAGAAGAATATAGTTTAATTTTGTGTGTGCGTGCAGCAGCTGCCATTGGCAAGCTGTCGTCTTTGTTGCCATGGGCTTTTTTTTGCATGCGTGCCAGAACATGATTGGATGTTTCAGCATGTTCATGTTTTGGGGTGAGATGTATCTGTAGTGAAGCACAGAATTATCATGGGGTTGGTGGGCGTCAAAGGCAAGGTTATTTGGCCAGGTGAGCTGGTTGTGCTGGAGAAGGTCACATGAGCGTGGTGTCTGGTGGTTGTTTGGTCAATGAGATAAAATTTGCTGGTACTCCATTTACAATGTAAAAAGGTCGTTTAAAAACATCACAGGAGGGTTTGTCACTGAGGCTTCCTCCAGCAGGACACCCACAGGCCGCAATGGGAAGCCTCCAGTGCTATTTGAGGAAAACTGGTCGGTGGTTTTCTCCTGCCCATTTCACTCACCTGATGCACACACCCTGTGGGAGGTCATGTCCATCCCCAGCTCTCACTGGCACTGCAAGGAGCTGGACGGTGGCACTGATGGATGTGTGATACATGGGCTCCAGGCACGGCTTGTGGTGTGCGTGGGGATGGAGCACACCTTCCATGGGGCATAAAACCTATGCAGCATCACTTGTGAGTGCTGTAGACCTGTCACTGTGGTCTGAGGTGTAGCCACTACGGGGATGTAGCCACTGCTTTTCCTGCTTTTTGGTTTCATCCATTTGTCATGCTCATGATACACTCACAGCATCAGCATCTAAACAAAGTCTAAACCTGCTCTGCACCGTCCTCTGTGCTGCCCATCTCTCTTCTCATCCCAACCACTGTTGCTGTACGTTAAGTATAGTTGGACTCGATGACCTTAAAGGTCCTTTGCAACCTAAATGATTCAAAGTAAGACACGATGGGAGAGCAGGAGCGCCCTTCAGTCCGGGAAACCCACCACGTGGCTACAGGGATCATCGCTGGGTGCAAAATGCATTTGCAGACTCAGGAGAGATGTTTTATCGGGAGACATCTCCATATAGTTCTCTTAGACTCAGACTAGTCCTAAACTGGAGCACTCATTGAGGGGAAAGCTTACAGGGCAAGTAAAGGCACTGTGCACAGCCTACATAAAGTTTCAGGAGAAAGAAAAGACCAAGAGCTAAATGTGTTGAGACAGCCTTGCTCATGTTGTATTTCTCTGCTTTTACAGATTTAGTCTGGTGTGTGAGGTACAGATAATGAGCTGCATGAGCTTTGTCATAAACACAGTCTCTGGTTAAATTACCATTTTTGTGTTTAAAGCCAGTATGCGTGTTACAAAATACTTCATAGTGCTCAGAAAGAACAGGGATGAGCCCTTGTAAAAGTATCAAAAGACAAGATAGATAGTTGCTATGTTTATTGTCAAGATTAACACTTACTGGAGATTTTAATGTAGAAACACATTGTCAATCAGATTTCTTCCTAAGGATATTTGCTCAAAATTTTGTCTGATCTTTTTACCCAATATAGGTGAAATTAATTTGATATGGAAGAAAATGGTGAAATCCCTGAATGATGCTGGAAACTTAGGGTAAAATTTAAATTTAACTCTGTTTGGGTTTTTGTTTTATTTTGTTTTGTTTTTAAAGCAAAGTAGTTTCAGGTAAATCAGAAGAATGAATTGTTTGTACCAGGATGCTTTTCTAAAGCCCAGCTATTGTTGTAATCTCTTTTAGGGAGGATAGCCACTGCAATGCTTTTATTGTGTGATGGCGAGGACTTTTCCTGACGTGATGAGAACTTCATTAAAAATAGCTAACAAACCTAGTTACATTTGTTTCTGTGTTATAAAGTAAAAAGTGGTTGTTGCTGAGCTAAAAAGTAAATCCTACATCATTTTATTGGAAAGCTTCACAAATGGCTTGCTGGGCTGTGGGAGGACCAGCTTTGATAGTGGCCGAACGCTTGCAAGTGTAGGCTGGCTACTGCTGGAAAAGTTGGGAAAATCACAGGGCAGAAGTGGGATTTTTGTGGTCAAGACTTTTGCTTTTTTCTTTAGAAGAAGGACATCAGCTTCAATAGCTGTGGTTTAGATTGTTCCTAGGCAAATGCAGCTATAAACACCCAGCCAGGGAGCTTAGTGCTGTTTGGGGATGCACACTTGCACCTCAGAAGTATGTCTTCAAGGTGTAAAGCGAGCATGATATATAGAGGCAAAATAATATGTTCAATGCTAACTTTAAACATGGACATCGTTTCTTTTTCTGGTCAAAAGCTGGAGGTCAAAATCATGATGAGAACTGAGAAGGAACCAGTTAGAATTTCTGTGTGCGTGGTCTTTAAAGTAAGGTGTTTCTCAGCAGTGAGGAGTCCCAGGGCATGAAGCTATCAGCCAGTCGGATGAGGATGGTATGAGCAGGGACCTTGTCCTATTGTTGAGCTCTGTTATCTGCTGTAGTCCCGTGCGGTGCAGACCACAGAGACTCTCCCCCACGGCCGTTGTGTAGGCGTGGACCCAGCCGAGGACTATTTGTGTGCCACTGGCTGGGACGTGCAGATTTCCCTGCACCATGCTGAAGAATGCTGTGGGCATCATCCTGGGAAAAAAATACATACACAGAGTTTTCGTTCCTGAAGGTCCTGTTAATAGGGTAGGTTTTCCATGAGATGGGTCACTGAGGAAGTCCTGCTTTTCTCCCTATTTGCAGGTGGATCTCTTGCTCTCTCTGTTATTGCCCCTTGCAAGTGGCTTTATTTGCCTAGGGCTTGGGGCTGAGTTGTCCTTGACCTCTTGGTGCCTTCAGTCCCACTGTGGACAACCAAGCCTGTGCGGTCCAGCCTGGCTCAGTGTCCCGGCAGTGCTGCCATTGGCAGCAGGGCTGGGAATAGGGAAAGCCTGAGCAGCAGTGATGCAAAGTCAGGACACACAAAGTGTTTAGAAAGATGGAAATGAAAAGAAAACAGGATGTTTCTATCCATGTGGATCTGAAATGCAGGGCAGTGGTATCTTTGAGTTGATAAATACGCTTTGAAAGCCTCAAAAAACTTTCTCTGGTTGCACAGGCAGTATCTAGTATTAATAATATTTCCTCAGTAAAAGGGATGAAGGATTTCTCAGACAGCCTTGCTCATGTACAGCCTTTTTTGGAACAAGCTTTGTCTACCTTAGCAACTTCTCCAGGGAACTTTCCAGCTCTATGTTGTGGCCACTGGTGCAGCTCCAGGACGGGTCAGTGGCCGTGGAGGCATTTAACATTTTAATTGCCTTCCTATACCGATTGCTGTGATGACCTGTTTGTTTGGATTGTACCTCTTTTTCATATATATAGAGATATATATTTTTTTTTTGAAAGAAAACAAAAAGAAAACAAAGGAAGTACAGTGCTGTGCACAGAACAGTTATTAAAAACAGTTGGGAAGCATATAAAAGGTACTGTTTGTGTGAGAAACGGGACAGCTGTGATGGTCTATTGGGAAAGTGTGTACAGATGGTGGTAGGGAGGGGAATGATGACTACATGGCTGATAAATGAAATACAAAAAGCATTAAATTGGTGATCTTTTTAAAGAGTACACTTTTGGTTAGCATTTTTGGTGCATCATTAGGGCTCTTTGTCTGCCTCTTTTTTAGCCAGGAAGTGCGACTGTCTTTGTACATTTGTGGCTCTGATTTTGTTTACAAATAAGGAGTCTGTTTAATAAATCACATACCATGGAATTATTGAAGAAGATGATTAAGCACACGGTTTTCCCTACATTGGGAATCGTCCTAAAACCTGACAATGCCACAAATGTGGTAGGGCTTGAATTAGTGACGGTAACACATGGGATTTCCTAGAGCTTGAACTGATTTCTTTGTTTTGCTGGAAGTGGGACCGGTGGCATCAGTCAGGTTTGGTGACTGAGGCTTTGGTGTTTTGAAACCATAGAAGGCAAATCACTTGACATTTTGCCTTTATTTTAAATTATCTTATGGTCTTGAAGGGGGTGACACCCAGTGACAGGTGCTCAGCCATGGTATCTGGGGGCTGCTGGGGCTCCTGGGTGATGGAGGGGCTCCCCTGGCCAAGCAGGGACCTGTTTTGTACAAAACATTGAAGGAAAAAGGGTGAATTGGAGATAATTTTTTTTCCCTGTAACTCAAAGGAGAAGTATCCCTACCGTCCATTCCTTAGCAGAGCTTTATCACATCCATTATCATGGAGCTCATTTATTGGAGGCTGATGGAAGTTACAGCAATATCTGTGTATTTCTGCACACTGCTGTAAAGTAGAGATGGTCCCTCAAATGCTGTAAACGACGACACAAAGAGTTTTTAAACTAGTAAGCAAAATAATCCCTGTCCTCCTGGCATTTAATCCAGTTTCAAGCTGAAAGAATCCCGGTTTCCCTTCGCCTTCCTTCTGGCCCACCCGTTGCTTCGTGTTCCTGCTCATTGTTTCTGGGTGCCATCGAGAGATAAAAGCACTCTCCTTAATAATAAATAGCCTTTGGTAATGCTGCACTTTTCCACAACCCAACCCAGTGTCCGGCCACCTCGTGAGCCCTGCCTGTGTCATTGTCCATTCTTCAGAGGGGACAGACCAGTGGCAGCCTCAGCACCCCCTTTCAGGGGTGGCTTCAAGTGCTGCAAGAAAGGGGTTCAGCAAACCTCTGTGAGAAGAATCTGCCTAGAGGGAATTTTTCTGAAGCCCTATTAATTGCAGGTTTACTGATGTTCTAAATTTTGTTGATTTGCAAACCTTTCAGAACTTTAAGACACCACTTTGGGGATTATTTGCTCTCCTGACACAGTATCACAAACTTCTCTTGTTACCAGACTTGATGAATGATATGTTTCACTGTGCCTGGTTTTTTGGGCCAAGTAAATTTTCTTCTGCATTTCCTTGAGATGTAGAAAAAAAGGAATGATTTTTAAAAAGGTTTAATGTGAAGAAAATGTGTGACAACTTGATAGATTGCTTGGGACTTCAGTGCAGTAATTGTACATAGTAGGTTGCAGATGCAATGTATTAAAAAGAACAATAGACAAAGGGACATAGAGCATGAGGATGGAGAGGCCATCTTGGCCAACCTCTGCAAATTTGTTCCAAATTTCAATTGCTAAATATCACCAAAACATATTTATTGTGGTAACGCTCTCTTGCCTGATCTGATCTTGAGTCATTTGGTGGGGTTTTGTACACCTTGTCCGTAAATATGCTTCATCTCTTACAAAGAAAACAGTCCCTGTGTGAGTGATGGTGAAGGGACACTTGAGCAGTATCTGTACATTGTACATGTATGAAATGCCTCTAGTTGAAGATGATTCTTTCTAGTAAATATGATATTTTTTATCTGTATGGATGCGTGCTCTCCTATAGCTTCACTAAGTAGACTAGTCCAAGAGGTCTTCCAGGAGCTGCACTGGTGGGTATCGCAGAGGCAGCAGAAACAAGCAGCAGTTCGAGATGCTGCTGCGATACCTCTTGGTGCTACCAGTCCAGCTTTGATCCTGGCCTTGCAACTGGCCACCGACAACACAACCTTGTCAGCTGGAAACACAGATAAGGATGTGTTTTAAAAACACGGAACTCTGAGGTCTCCCTGCTCCTTTTCCGCAGTGCAGAGCATGCATGACACAAGGTGTCCACTTACCAAACCCAGTGAGGGGAAGCCAGGTTTCTCTGCCAGCTTGCACAAAAGTGGTTTTACCCATCGTCCCCGAGAGCAGAATTAGCCTCTGAGCTGCTCAGGCTGGGTGCATGGATCTCCTCCAGAGCCGCATCCGAGTGGCCGGGCACAGAGTCCACCCCCCGTTATTCAGCTGCTATTTCGGTCTCTCCTTCAGGATGTGCTGCCAACCATGAGGGAGGAGACGGAGACAAAATGTGTGGGGTCTCTCAGTACTGCCCCGAGCTTTGAAAGAAAAGGTTAATTCTTACTGAAGCAGTGATTTGTGTCTTTGATTAGTTACTAATTTTACACTCGCGAAAATAATTCTCTAATGATCGCAGTTGACAGGAGAGCCTGGCCGTGTTGTATGGCTGTGATTTACAACTTGTCTTTCCAAACAAACTTTTGTGTTATTACATTTCTTTTTTTTTTTTTTGATGTAGGGGACTCAGTCCTTTCCAGAGCAGAGGACCCTCAGCTGCATTTGTGACCGGGTAGTGCCAGGCCTCAGAGCCAGAGCTCTGTCCCTAGTAGGGGCTGGGCAGAGCAGTGCTGCTCCCACCAGCATAGTACAGGAAGGCAACTATTAAAAGTAGAAAGCTATTAGGCAGTCAGGTTTTTATTATGCTTTAGTGTTTTGTTTAAGTCTGCTCTTAATTGGTTGATTAATGTAAGCGAAGTCCTTTTCTCCCCCACCATCTCTACAGATGGCAAATGGTAGGTCCCAACTGTCATTGTGCGCAAAAAAGGTTATGGTTCAAAGTCAGAGATACACAGATACCACCATAATCAATCATAGGAACTTGTCTCACTGTGCCCGGCCAGGCAAAAGTTAGTCTTGGTAGTGATATTCTCTCCAAACCCATCCGGAGGAATTTCTTCTCACTTTATTTCAGGGGAGGGAGTTGAAGTTGCTGCAAACTTCTGGCTGCTGGATCTGGGGCATTTCAATAAATCGGGCAGAGCTGCAAGCAGCCATGGCACCAGTTAGCATGGCCAGGGCTTTTCTTCTCGACATCCTTCTCCTTGGCAGGGTCTGTATGAAAGCAGGAGCCATAGCCTGTGAAAACCTTGCTGCTAAAAAATGAGCCCAGAAGAAATGGGATCATCATGTCTGTTTTAGAGAATTCCTTTCAAACACCCATCTTTTAAACTTTTTTTTTTTAACCTAAGAGGATGATTTATTAAGGCTAACTTCCTTCTCAGGATGAAGCGTAGAATTATGTTTCTAGTATTGATCCATAAAGAGGATTTGCATTTTATTCGTACTATAAAAGTGCTTTTAATGGAGACATCGTGGTAATTGAATTTATACTGTGTGTAACTATCGAAGTATCTTTCTAATTATTTTATGTTATGTAATACAATAACTAAATCTAAAGCCTGTGAAAGGGGATGACTGTACTCTGTCCTTAGGAGTAACATATATAGCTTTTAATATTCTAACGGTGGAATGCTGTTAAGGACATTCTTTATTTGAGGGGAAAAAAAAAAAGGAGAGAGAGAGCAGAAAGATTTCATTACATTCAGCACAGTATGAGACTAAGTCAAAGTAGTTTTGCTAATTAAATTCAATTGCTATCCATTAGACCAATGGAATGAGATGAATCTACCATATAGCTGACACAGCACAGGTATGCAATTTGGCTAAATGGCCATTTCTGAACTGCAGCACGCCTCTCTCCTCTCCCTCCTGTTTCCAGGCTCACGCTTTCCATGGGGAGAGAAGCCGAGTGGCCCTGGACACCTCGTGGGGAACGTGGGCAGGGCTTGAGTGCTGGCTGCTGAGCTGTTCAAAATGTACTGGAGTAAGCTCAGATGGGGAGCTGGGTGAAGGAATCTTTTTTTTGGGGGGTTCATTCATGGATATTTTCCTTTCTCTGCCTTCAAGGCTGCCTGCAAACGGACTCCTCGCCTTGTGTATAGTTGCATATAGGCCAAGTCTGCGTTACCCAAACGGCTTGAAACGCACTGAGCAGGGGACGTTTGCTGGCGTTTTGGCATCACATACTACTTGGGGAGATGTTGTATGTCAGACAGAGAAGTCTCCTAGCCCAGTGAAATGACAAGAATACCTCTCAAGCATTGGTGGAGGCAAGATGTTGACAGCCAGCAAGCCTGCGACGCTGCTGAGCGCCCAGATTTACACTTCCTGCCAAGATTAAAACGGGCTAAACCCAAAAAGGGTATCAGGGATTGTCACTTTAGGAAGAAATAATGCTTTAGTGCAATACGTGGAGGCAAGGACTGCCATCGGCCTTCCCATACTTTTAGTTCCTGGGATCACGCATGCTGGCGCGTAGCAGTCGGTGTCGTCGGGTTGGGACTGGCAGCATGGGAAAATAAAAACCAAACCTCTAAAACAACTGAGATGAAAAATTTTGCACCTCCCCTGCTTTGATGCTGGAGCTCAAGCTCCAGTTTTGCCTCTCATTGGAGCAAAGTCTGGAGACTTTGGTGTGAAGGAAGCCCCTGAACTTCGCTTTCTGTTTCTGATTAAGCACTGCAGCATGTTTTCCTTCGAGCTATATTTAGTGAAAGGAGAAGGAAAAAAAAAATCACCAACTTGGCCCTGTAGAAAACTGGTCCTTTAAGCCTCTCTTTGCTCTATTTGCCTTAAATTTCCTTCCGAGTGCAACCGGTGATGCTTTTTATGATCAATCTTTGGGGTCAGGGTATTTGCTCAATAGAATCCAGACAAATAAATGTGGAAAAAAAAAAAGCATCCTGCTTTAAAAGAAGGAAACAATTAAACCTCCTACTTTGTTATTTACAGTAACTACCTTTTTTCAACAATTGTAGAAGTTCGAATGAAAGTAGCAGTGTGAAGAGGGAAATGTGGGAACTTTCATTTGTCGAGACTTTGCATTTCTTCTGCTTTATAGCCATCAGAAAAGAGATTGTTGTGCATTCTATTAAATACTGCCAGTATGATTAATTTAAAGGGTTACATTTTATTGAACCCTGGTGTAGATGTTCTTTGTCAACTCACATTCACTGCTAGTTAGAGTGTGTGTCGCATTTATCAAAACTTTCTGGAGCCCCTCTCACCTCATTAGCATGTGAATCTCTATTGAGCAGTTAATGTCCGTTACAGGGAGAGTGCTCAATTCTTGTTTTCAATAAGCCAGTTGTAAAATGTCAGACTGTCACTTACAATATAAAAAAGCAAAAATGATGGTATTTGTAAAAATGTTATCACCTCATAAAAACAAATTGTAAAGACATGAAAGTGATCTTGGTATGCTTTGCTTTCAGAAGTGAGTTAGTACAGCTGCTTTAAATACCAGTTGTCTGGATTCCCACACTTTCCTACCAATGGAGAGGTTTACACAAGCATAATTTAAGTTACAATTACCCTAATTAACATCTCATTTGCATAAATTGTTGAAGTCAAAACAACAAAGAATTGCTTAAGAAGCTTAACCCTATTTGTCCAAAATAAAGAGATGAGTTTTCACTTTGCAATCAAAATTGGCAGGTTCATTATGTCAGAGCTAGAATACAAACTGAAGTTATACTATTAATTAATACTTTACATTTTTATGATTGGGCTGTGCTTCTCCTATTTACAAGGTGCAAGATTCCAAAACATCCCACTCTTGCTGTCAGAGGTGCAGAGCTGTCAGGTGGGGAGTCTATGGAGTGTTTCTGGAATTAGTGAAACCCAGCTCTGTGTCTCTCATCCCTCTCCTCTGCACACATGGGCAAGCCCTGCCTTAGTCTGCTCCAACTGAGACAGGGACTGGGAAGGAGATCATGTCCAATATGGACTGAAAGCTCTCATCCTGGAAAGAAGGGCTTGTAAAATGATAGGAAGAGGCCAAATGACAGAGGTGACAATAGCAATGACAATAGTGATAGGGCAGAGAGACCCTTTGTCCTCCCATGGCAGAACTGGCTGGTCCCCCTGGGCTCTCCCCAAGTGTTTGCAGACTTTCTAAGGCCGCTGCAAATTTTGGCCCTTGTCTCAGAATACAAATGCAGGGAAAGAAAACTGCAAAATAAAGTTTCAGTTTATGGAAAACACAACTAATCTTCCAGTTATGTTTTTGGGGCATTGGTTTAGAGGAGCTTCCAGTGCTTGTGAGGAAGTCCATCCCTGGAGGTGTTTAAAAAGCGTATAGATGTGGTACTTAGGAACGTGGTTTAGTGGCATGGTGGTGATAGGTTGATGCTTGGACTTGATGATCTTAGAGGTCTCTTTCAACCTTAATGATTCTGTGATCCTGTCCTGTGCTCTGGTCCATCTCTGACCATCAGATTCCTGGTCACTGCCTGCTGTGGGCAAAGAGGATTGATGAGGCTTAGGCGAAAGCTGCTGAAGGCAAGGGGAGTTCTTCCCTCAGACATTTCCTACCCTGGATAGTAAAACAGCTGCATCAACCCGTCCTGTGCTTTTCTGTACCTGTTTGCTGCAAAAAACCTGTGCCTCTCTCACAAGGCACTGCAGGAGTTGTTGATATAGGTGGTAAATGTAGCGATGCTTGGGGTGTTTAACACGGATGGGACATGGGGAAGCTTGTTAGCCCGCAGGGACAGAGTGTGACACGGGGGTTTGATCATCTGTCAGGTACCCGTGTGCTGGTACTAATGAAAGCATTCCCAGTCGCCGAGGCCATATTTTCCTTCCCTGTATTATCTCGTTGCAGCTTCATTAGCTAATTCAGAGTGAATGTGCATTAGCCCAATAACACTCTTGCTGCATCCCCGTGATTTAGCATCCCCTCCCATCAGTGCCCTCTGGATGGAGATTATCCACCGGCATCTGCAAGTAGGCGCTGATCGATCGAGCTGCGCCGGAGCGAATCAGGTCACGCATTGAGCTTGGTTTTAACTTGAGGTTGAACCTGTGCTGAAGATCACAGTGAACTTACAATTGTAAAGCTAAGATGAATCTTGCCTACTGGTTTTGCATAGTCTGTTTTAAAGATTGCATTCTAATTGAGCGGTTGACTTTCGTGCTCTGCTCTTTTTTTATGAGCCGGTGATTACACAGCGTACGGTGCTTACGCTCTGAACATGAATGAATCTGCCAGTTCTACTACAGTACTCTTTATAAAATAACAAGGCTTACCAGGTGGCAAGAATTGCATAATTGAATTGGACTGAATCCTGGTTTTCCCAACCCAGAGCGGTTACACTTAGAAGTAAATTACAATTAAAAGAGACAGAATGTTTCCATTGTATTAAGAATCCTTAATAGCAAACTTTTCATCCATAAGGCTCTGTTCTCTTCTTGAAGCGTGAGAGAAATTGCTGTATGTGTCTAGCTAGCACTAATGCTAATGGGAGTGATGTGCATAAATCCCTTCATGGCAGTGGCAGAACAGACCCCAGATGCCTTTAAAGTGGGAAGTGCTTCTAGGGGATGAATAGAGGTGCACGAGTCTGTTGTTCTCTGTAACACCTGTTCTGGAAATGTGTAAGGGCTCAATCTGAGGTGCAGGTTCTTGGAGAGTCTTCTTGACTTTCATCCAGGGCTGTGCTGTGAGGCCAGTACTCTGCTTCTTTGGCTGGACTCTTCCTCCAGGGCACTGGGAGGAAGTAGATCCCAAAAGCAGATAGGAAGATGCCATGGACAGATTTGCATGCCACTAAAACCACTATTCATTTTAGTCCTTCAGAAAGTTAAAAAAAACCCCCAAACTGGTGCCGTTTGCCAAGAGTACCCGAGCTCCTCAAGTTGTGCTCACCACTTCCTGCCCTTCAGAGCCAGGGGTATTGGGAACATCTGTCTCAAAATTCTTTTAGTAGAGGATAGTATGCTTCCTTTCCTCCTTTCCAGAGGACCTTTGGGTTTCCCTGACTCTTCATTTCTTACTCCCCTTCTCCCTGGGATGCCTGTCCAGAGCAATCCTCATCCAGCTGTGCAGGTCAGGCAGCATGGAAAGCAATTCCTTGAGCCATCCTGAATGGCCAGGGACCAGCTCTCCCAGCCCTGGCCGGGCCATTTGGGTGTTGGGTTCCTTTCTACCATGCACAGTTCACTCGAGGAGAAGATGTAAATCCAAACCTCATTTTTATTCAAACCCTGGTTCTTCATGAACTTTCCGATCTGCTCTTCTTGATGGCAATGCAATGCACTGTCACCTTGCCATTAGGGCTAGGTAATTAATAGCTGCCTAATAGAATGTCGTTGCTCAGCAAAATGAATAATGTGTACTACAAGGGAGAGCCCTAGAAAGTAAAGTAGAGCTGCAGAGTGTTTGACAGGGGGAAATTTCTGCTTGCCCTTCATTAGGAGAACCTCCAAAGAAATGTAAAGTGTGATCACATTAATCAGAAGAACTGGCATCACATGATAGTCTTTGTTAGTTGGCATAAATTGCATGGCATTAAATGATGTAAATTATGTGTCTACCTGCCATGATTTTTTTTGCTGATAAGAAAGGAATACTGCAGGTTGTCTTGGGCTGTTGGTCTTGGAGCATTTGAACGTAGAAGGGAGTGCTGAGTGCAGCCCCTTTTTCTGACTGATGAAATCTGTTCTCATGCAGGCTCCCAGCACAGATAGGGAGAAGGGAGGAAGTCGTGACTGAGTTGGTTACAATCAAGGCTCTGCCAAATAAAAACACATTCTAAGTCTTTTTTTGTTTGTTTCTTTGTTTCTTTTTGATTGTTTTGTTTTGCTTTGCATGTAGCGTTTCATAGGACATGCATTTGTTTAATCCATCAGTGGTGTGATCACCAAGAAGCTGTTGCAGGTGGCAGGCTCTGACACCTTAATGCTTTTCTTGTAGTTCATTTTTTTGAAGACAAGCCCAATCCTGTGAAGAACAAGACAGTTCTTACTGCACCTTCACTGTAACAGATTTTAACCACTGTCGTAGTCGGGAAATAGCCACAAAATACCTATGACTAGTCAAAGACCAGCTGTGTTTTTCTAAGGTCTACTTTGAACAAGTTGCAGTCATTTTTTTTCCAGCTCTTTAGAAGCCCTGACTGACATGAGCATATATAACATCAGGAGTAGCTTTATATGATTCTTTCCATCCTGGTACTGTAGTGTAATTAGCAGGTTCAGACTTGCTTGTGCTCTTTTCAAATGTAATTCTTCTTGGGGAAAGAAATTAAACCAAGGGATGGTGTAGCTTTTTGCATCCACTCAGATGAAAGTAAGTGGTGGTTACAATTATTCAAAAGTACTTAGAACAGTATTGAATATGGTAATCTTTGTTAGCAGAAAACACTGGACTGGTTAAA
Organism: Galbula dea; assembly: GCA_013399015.1. Lineage (NCBI taxonomy): Eukaryota > Metazoa > Chordata > Aves > Piciformes > Galbulidae > Galbula > Galbula dea. The sequence continues at coordinate 849,909 of VWZX01006240.1, read as the reverse complement.
GCATGTGGCTGGAAACGTGCAGAGGTTGGGTCCCTTTCCAGCTCCGCCACAGCCTTTCTTTGTGGCCTTGGGCAAACTACTTAACTGGTTCTGTAATTGTACAGTTCGTCAGGAATGAAAGTGGGAGTGCCACTGTCTCTTTTCTTCTTTCTATTTGTCTGCTTAAGATTTTAAAGTTTCCAGAGCATAGACAGTATGTATTTGTGCAGTGCCCAGTCCAGCCACAGCACACATACTGATCTTATCACCGTTACCATCGTTTTCTGGTTTGCAGAAGACATTTACTAGTTTGGGTTCCACCATGTAACAGTGATGTAGAAACTTATTGAAATGTAGCAAACTATAAAACTGTCTGGAATATACAAAAAACGAAAGTAGATGACACCCACTCCCCCACTGCCCATCTGCTCAGACGGACGTTGTGCCTGGGATAATGCTCTCCTTGTTCTCGTGAACACGGCAGTGCTTTCTCTGATGGACGAGGCTGGGGCCATTCCTGCCCGCGCGTTCACAAGCACCTGCAAAAGCCCCAAGATTTCCAGTGCCTTTTGCTACCAATGCATCCCTTTAGAAAGGAAGTTGTTAAAAGTCATGGAAGAAGGATAATTTTTGAGAAGTGAGTGATAGGACTCAAGCCCCTTGTAGAGTTTCAGAAACACTCAGATTTGCTCTCCCCTGGCATATACATAGGAAGTCACCATGTGAGTTTGTGTGAGAAGTGTTGGCTTTAGACAACCCAGAGCTCTTCTTGAGCTTTGAAAAGTTTTTAAAAATCAACAGGAAAGGCCAGTATCTTTGGCTTCAGCACATGCACTTGCAGTCTCTTTGTTCAAAATCAGGTACAGCACACAACTGAGGTGTTGCTCCTGAGTCCATACTGCATGAATACTTGAATGTCTTCCAAAAAATCTGAATGGCAAGTATAAAGGAGCAAATAAAAATCAGTAATGTTTTTTAAGAAGAGAGGGCTCACATGCAGCATCAGGGAAACAGTATTGAGGGTTTGTTCTTCCCAGAATAGAAGTGTGAAGCAAGAGAGAAACTCAATAAGGAGGGTCACTGCTGGACAGTCCTGGAGACCTCAGTGGGATGCAACTAGCTGCTTTTTCTTGACTGCAAAGTTTCTCGCCCATCCCTAGGGCCCTTGGCCATGACACTGTCTATGTTTCATTAGGGCTGCTGACACCCTTGTTTTGGTGTGGGTACTGAGCATCATCAGAGTGGTTATAGCTTTAACAGAGAAGAAAAGCAAACTGCTATAGGATGTCCAAAGAGAACAGCCTGTTAGGAACAGCTAGACTTGGTAAAAATGCAAAGGGGGTAGGTGGATCTTCTGGAAAGTAGGAATCAAAGAAACACCTAGCTTGAGAGTTTGTTGAGTTCATTTAAAGGGAAGATTAAGAGAGGTCTTCTCCTATTCTGGAACAATATTCACTATTAACACTTAACAACAGCGAGCACCACTTGGTAGGAGGAACATACCCATAACTATAACGCTGTTCTCACAAGCCAAGGAATTTGCATGTCCAAAAGGCATGTGTATCATAAATAGACTGTTTACAGTAGACTTAAATTATATGATGAGCCATATAACAGCAGTGAATATATCATATCACAAGCCCCTGCCAACCATGCATGACTACTATTTGCTTCTCCTCAGGCAGTAAACAAAGTTTTCAGCTGACCTACTGTTTAGTAGAAGTGCACTGAAACAGAGATAAGCAGTGCTGCTCAGAACGCTGTAGTGGAATAAAATCTGGCATAAATTTGCCTAGAAAGTAGAAGGAATGCATGAAATATTATTTCTTAGTTCACATACAACTTTTCTGCCAGCACACCATGTAATATTGCATTGCTAATAAAAGGGGGTTTATTCCTGCTGCTGGAAGGGTTCCTATTCCAATCAGGCAGTCAAGGCAACATTTATCGTATGAATATCAAATTCTTTAAGATGAAGCACGAATTAAATATTCTAAAGTAGTTACCTGAAGGAACACATGAAGGTCAGGAAGTGCCCCATATCATATTGAAATGCCTTGAGGTTCCCACTGGATTCAGCAGGACTCGGAGTCTGACTTTCAGATGAATGCTTTAACATAATGACAGGAAGGCACATCTGGGTTCCCAGGATGGTCCTAGACCTCACCTATGCTTGAAAACAGGCTGCAGATTCATATCACACACTTTGGACTAATTTTCTAGTGCCTAATGGGAACGTTGGGTATGACAGCCAGTTTGTTTGTCTGCTTGCTCCGAGCCTCCCTCTCACCCTATTTATATAAGCACACATGCAAAAAATATGAGAGTTAAAGAAAAATGTCAACCATATGTAACATACATGGAGATTAGTGACAGTAACAGTGAATTCATTGTGGTTTTGGCAGTCAGGACACCATCCAGGCCATATTTTAGAGTTTTAGACAAATCCACATGTATTCCAGAGATTGCTGTGGATTTTCAATATGTGTGGCTCATTAGATACGCAATCTGCCTGCTATTCTCTCCTGTCACACAAAGCTGATGGCAGCAAACTGGCATCTTGGAGATGCTGGTAGCAGTACAGATTTTAGCATTAATGTCAGCCTTGGGCATCCTGGAGCTCTGCACTCTTCTGTGGCACACGCTGGCCATTTGTGCTCGGGGCGAGGGGTGCCAGGCTGCTGATGTCCCACGCTTGGGAGATGTGGACAGGCATGCAAGAGAAGGCTGATGTTGGTTTGGTTACCGTTCAGCTTTCAAACAAAATATGATGGTTGAAATCCATCTTCCATTCTAGATAACCATCCTTATAGAAGGAAATGGTAAAAAGGTTGTCAGCCCTAAACTCAGATTTTGCTTTTTCTGGGTCCATCAGTGCGGAATGCTAACCAAGCTACAGCTTTTCTGCATTATTTTTCTTTTATCACAGCTTGAAAATAGTTTTGTGAGGGCTATATAAGTCAGCATAAATCTCAGGTTCATAATTTTTTCAGATTCATAAATTCTTCTTGGTTTCCTGATTTTTCCTTTAAATCTTAGCAGCTCCACATCACTGTGAATATATCTGTGTAGAGCTACTGCCACCAGCACAAGTCTAATAAGCACGTCTACATGTGCAGCATAGAGAAGTGTGGGTTTGGTTGATAGAAAAGTGCTCAACTCCTGCCCAAACCCATCCGAGTTCAGGCGAGGCTATGTTCGACGCGCGACTGAGCGCTTAAATATAGGTGAAGGCAATTCTGGTCTGCTAATTTCAGCAGAATGTTTCAAACAAAGTGTTACTGTTTAATCTGGGCACATGACGGGTGAATGAATGTTTGAATGAAATGACATAATTGTTGGTTAGCCTGTATAATTTGGAGAGCGTTCGCACAAGTTTAACTCTCTCTGGAGGCAGGAGATCATCGGTGCGGGTAGGGAAAGCAGAGGATGGCCAGATCCTGTCTCCCTTTGCATGTCCCAACCTTTGGAGTGGTGGACTGAGACTGGCTTAGCACAGCATTGCGGTTCAGGAGTATTAGCCTTAACCCCTCTCCTCGCGTCGTATATGATATTTAATGCGTCATCTTTGTTTTAAACAAACAATACACAAGCTGTTGGCAGTGGTGTGAAGCTGGTGGTCCATCTGGAAAGCAGGGAGATAGATGAGGGAAAAAAAGAGAATTAAAACTGTTTAGGGGTGTATTTGCATGTGTAAAACCCTGGGATGGGAGCAGAGTATTTAATGGCTTTTTAAAAAGCAGTTTAAAGACAGGGGAGATTCTTTGTCTGCAGAGGAGTCTATCAATAATGGACATTATTTGTGGAGTAAAAATGTGGGGTTTCATCAAAGCAAAGCTGCGAGCCCATGCCTTTAAAAAAGTTGTTTATTCACTAATTCTGCTGCATCAAATCCCTTCATTCTAAAATTAACCATTTTTCCTTGACAAAAGTTCAGAACGGTATAAAATTAACCAATAGTAGAGCTTATTAATTAAACCAGTGGCAAAATAGCTATTTCAGCGTAACGGGCTCCGTGGGATGGTTACAAGCTGGGTTTCTGGCTGATTGCTTCTGTCATTCCCAAAGACAGAGCACCCCACCTCAGCTTACCACTGCCCAGCATGCATCCCATATGCCATTTGAAACCTTGATTATAACCAGAGAAGAGTTCATTGAAACCAGAATAAGTTACAAAATAATTAATCTTTCCTGCCATCTTGGATTCTCTCCCTCTCTCTCTCTCCAGAATCCAGCCAGATGTTTTGCAGTCGCCTCATGCCCAGGGCGCTGCGATCTCAACTCAGGTTTTTCTTCCATCCTTAGTGCTCTTTGCTCCAAAATTTTGCCTTTGCTTTGGAGATTCTCCATCACTGCTAAGGGCTTCCTAGAGAATAGGAGTGACTCTTTGGGCCTAAGCATGTTCACAAATTAAACTGCTTTATGTGTACAGCAGTTTTGCTGCCGTCCTCAGGGACCAGGGCTGAGCATTTTGGGGAGCAGTTCCCCATAGGAACACCGAGCATTGCCACTGTTTTGGTCTTACCAGGCCTGAGGATGATGTATGGAGCAGGTGTTTGCAATTTAGGGATTTTGCCGTTCCTAGGGAAATGGGTGGAAAAAAAGAGGGTTGGGAACGGAGTGAAAAGGCAGCAGGAACAAGGCTGGCATTATCCACGCGCTCCCAGCCCGAGGCGTGCTCTGAGCCTGCGCCCTGCGTGGCTTAGAAAGCTGCATCTTCCAGCCCCCCCACCCCCCCTTAAAAAGGACCTCAGTAAATGAACAGGAGAAAGACCTGAGCGAGGAAGGGTTTGCTGTTGGGGTGTTGGTTTTTTTTTTATTTATTTGGGGTTTTAAATTTTTTTTTAAACCTATATAAAATTGAGGCTCACCAAGCAATCTGACATCGCTGCAAATCCCACTCAGAAATATATGTTCTCTGCTTTAATGACAGCACATAGAGTACTGCTGAGATAGTGGAAAATTTTACAGGGAGTTTTGCTTAAGGAATGGCTTTAACTCAAGTTACCTGTAGAGTACAGTGTCATATGGAAACATTTAGGGAGCTGTGGAAAACTTTCTGAAATACAGTGGAATTTATCTAGCGAAGCGTTTTCGCGTCGGGGAGGAGGAATATGGATTACAATGGAGTCAGGAAGGAGCGGGCTATTGAGCGCTGGGACATGGCCGCTCGTAGCCCTACTACCACAGATGAAAAGTACATGTGTAACCAGGGGGGAGCATTCCTCAACGGCTGCGTCTGGGATACATTTATACTATTTGCCATGCACGTAACCTCGTTATATAAAACAGAGTCCAATAACCTTAAAAAGATGGACGGTAAAAAAAAAAAAAAAAGAAGAAAGGTGCAAGGAAGCAGATCTGCTTCCAGATTTGCACACCCGGGGCCCACAGTGGGGGTAGGAACAGTGAAACGTGGAGCCAAGGGGCGAAAGGGGCCCCCGTTGCTGGCAGCCTGTGTTCACCATGGGGATGACTCTGCGGGAGCTGGATGGAGCTCTGAGGTGGGAGGATGCGGGACAGCCCTGGACCACTCTGCGGTCAGTGGGAGCATCCATCGCGTGCCTGGAGGAAGCATCCATCACATGCACAGCGGTATGGCATGGCCCCACTGAGGAGAGCCGGTGTTTCTGCCCTGGTGTGTCCCAGCAGGCGAGGAGGAGAGGGATGGGGAGGAAGCAGAGATGTTTTCAAGTGTGTTTCATTATATATTTGCTCCCTAAATGCTTATGGCACTGGTCGCCAGAGCATCTGGGCACTTCACAATAATTAAAACTGACAAATCCATAAACAGTAAACAACAGGCTACCCACTTGGGCAGCCAAAAACCTACTACTGCATAAGCTCAATAGCTGCACCCATCTGCCAAATAAAATCCTCTCCACTGCCTCCTCTTGTCTGCAAAGGCCAAGGCAGAGCCAACCCCTTCCCTGCCATCACCCCATGGCCAGCTCCAACCCCCTCACCCTGCCTCGGGCGTCTGCAGGGCTTCACCCTGGCTTTGGGAGCAGCAGGAGTTTATTTTTAATATTTTTTTTTTTATTATTTTATTTCCCCACCGCAATGTGGCAACAAGTAACGACACCCTTTTCCTTCTGACTTCTTGGCCTGCTAACCCTTTCACAACACAATGGGAAGGCAACCACTCGCACCCAGGGGAGGGGATTTAATGACTAGAAAATAAAGAGAGAGAATTTACTTGGAAAAACTGTGGAATTAGAAGTTCTGGACAAAATGCGCATCGCTGGTGCATAACATTTTTGTTAATTGGGTCTTAACAGGTTTGTGACTCAGGCTGTAATTATTTTAGAAGTGGGTCATACTGGGCAGTGCCAGCTGTGTGTCCTGTCGCTGCAGGAACTTTTGCCTACTTGTAAAACTCCCATCTAGACGCGTGTTTCCTCCGCCCCGGCAAAGCTCCTGGGTTTCGGAGGAGCGACGGCAGCGTGCCGAGCCCGCCCGCCTCTGGGATGGGCGTCAGGGGCCAGGATGCTCTTGGCAGACCCCTCCTGGTGTGGGATGGCTGAGGTAGCCGTGTCCCGCTCCGTTTGCAATGGAGAAGCGTCTCATCACGTGCCAAATGCGTTCCCGCTTTCTCTTGTGCTATTGTTTTTACTTCAGATTTTTTCACGTGTTTTCCTGACCTGCCAAGAGGCACTAAATCTTCCTAATGCCTCCCTGCCATCCCAGAATGGGGTGAGGGAAGTCTTTTTCTTTTTGTCGGACTAAAGCAAGATTAATTAAAACACAGAAAATTTACTCTGGTAAATCATTTCTCCTTTTTACACAACAATTGCTCTCTGCTCCATCCACCTCTGCCTTCCACTGCAGAAGTATCTCCACGCAGGCAAAAGTCTTCTGGCTGCTCGTAAAGCAACTGAGATATTATCTCTCTAATTAGCAGCTGGAAAAAAATAAATGAGAGATCAATTAATGTTATAATTAAAAACATTGCCTTTAGATGTGTTGTTTGTGGTGAACAAACGCTTATGCTGACAAGAGCTGTGCTGTGTTTCTCCCAAAAAAAGTTGGAGAGAGAGCCACCTCTCCAGCTGTGGCAGGAGGGGCCCTGAGGTGTTCACGGCAGTGCAGCCCACCACGGGGTGCTGGAGGCCTCGGGTGGGGGGCTCCCATGGCTGGAGAGTGGAGGATAGTGTTTGCCCTGGTCCCTGGCCAGCTCTGGGGAGGTGATGGGGTCTCACAGTGGGGCTGGGGGGTTGTGTGTTTTTTGCAGCTCTTGCTTGGCCCTTCCCTGCTTGGGGGTAAGCTGTTTTTCATATATTGTAGCCTGGGAAAGCTGTATTGCTGTTAAAAGAGTAACCATATCCCTTTCTGAGCTGTTGCCAAGCAGATGTAGGGTTTTGGAAAGTTCCCAACAAACTTCCACAGCTGATACTTTACTGACTTGTTCCTTCTCCCATCCCTCTACTTGCACCTATTTAAATAACCAAAGGACATAATTTGGGGGAGGGACTGTTGCTCTGCATCTTCTACTTGTAAAATATAATTAATTGAGAGTGACCCGTTAGTCAATTACAGTGTATGGCTTCAAAAGGGAACACAGAAATATCAAATATTGCTGGTTTACCAGAAAAGCTTCTTATTTTGCACTGAAGGTGAACTGACTGTGTAATGAAGAAAATTGAGCCCCTTCAGCCCTTTGTGCAATATGGGGCTGCTGCTGCCTCCTGCAAGGGCAAATACCTCATTTAATTTCTTAATAGCAATCTGTGGGGTGGCTGCTGGAGGAGGAAGAAGAAGAAATAAGGGCTTTCAAAGGCTGATATCAGTACCAAACTTTTGTGTAGATGCAGATCCTGCTTGCCTGTGTGGGGAGAGGGAGCAAGCAGGGCACTGCAAATGTGGAAAGCTCCCACAAATCATATCTCACAGGAAAGGTTTATGGGAGTTCAGAGTATAGCAGAGGGGATGGATGTCAGGTTTTCCTACACAATAGAGGGTCTTTTGTTTCCGCACTCCCTCTTGGCAGCAGCCCCCATGCCACTGCTGGCAATTTCCTGTCCATCCTTTGCCGAGCGGTGAGGCTGGAGCAGGGGAGTAGTCCCGCGGTTTTGTTTAGACTGTGTTTTTTTAATGCTGAGCCTTGTCCTAAGCAGGATATCCCTGTGTATGTTTGGAGTTCCTGAACTTCTCTGGAGAAAATTATCCTTAAAAAGCCCCTTCCATAGCACTGAGTTTCTAACTTCTCTCTTAAAAAACAAGCCCTCGTTTAATTGCTTTTGCTTGTGAGAGCTTGTACCTTGTGGCTTAATCTGCCTGTGCCTCAAACATCCGCCGGCATTTTCCTTCCACCCAGGAGCTGAGGAGCAAAACCACAGAGTGGAGGTGATTCAGTTGGTAGTTTTACTTTTGGTGACTGGGGTACAGTTCAGCAGGATGCAGACCCCATGCTATGGGACGACGTCCCTTGGGCTCTGTGTGTGCCGAGGGCTTGAGTTCATCCGTGTTTTCCAAAGCACTTTACATGGGTGTTTTGCAGTTGATGGAGCTTGAGGGGAGGACCTGGCTGATGGGTGTTTGGCTGCTGACCGAGCTGTAGGTTTCTCAGAAACTGTCCAAACTTATGGATCAGCACCCACTTTTTCTAATGAAGTTTTGATCCCCCTGGCTCTCCCAAACAGTCTCCTCAGATGTCCCTGTCTGCATTTGTTGACATCGCACAGTAAAAACAAAACTTAAACTAGAAGCAATGAGTATGGCAGTTAGCTTGCGGGGAGGAAGCAGGGCAAGCTTCTAGCTGCAGACTCTTTAGAGTAAAATACAGAAAAATACATCCAGGAAAATCCTCAAAACGTGGCACTTCCATAATGAGCCTCAGTGACGGGACAGCCCTTTGGATTTGAAAAACACCACTGTGTTTTCTCTACAGCTCAATCGCCTCAATAAAACAGGCCAGAGGAGAGCGGGACAGGGTCTCGGAGGGCACCAGCTCTGTCGGGAACGTGATGCTCGCAGCCATCCGCTGTTATTTAGGTTTAGAAACCCCTCTAGATTAGCACGCCGGTGCGGTGTGGATTCCAGGGCAGCAGCAGCCGCCTCCGCACTGCCGGCCAGGCTGCTTCCCTGGGTGGCAATTAGCCTGTGCCGAGCGTGCACAGGGAAGCCAGGTTCCCCAGGATTAGAAGCAGAGTGGCAGTGCTGGGGTTTACCAGCTTACTCCCAGGAAACCCTCCATGGGTTAAGCTTCAGGGTGCACAGTGCTGTGCGGTGCTGTGCAGTGCTATAAGATGCTGTATGGTGCTGTGTGGTACTGTATAATGCTCTGTGGTGTTGTATGATGCTGGGCAGTGCTGTACAGTGCTCAGTGGTGCTGTGTGATGCTGCATGGTGCTGTGTAGAGCTGCATGGTGCTGTGCAGAGCTGTATGGTGCTGTGCAGTGCTCTGTGGTGCTATATGATGCTGCATGGTGCTGTATGATACTGCGCTGTGCGGTGGAGTGCTCTTTGGTGGTTTATGGTCCTGTATAGTGCTGTACAGTCCCATATGGTGCTGTATGCTCCTCTATAGTTCTGTATGGTCCTGTGCAGTGCTGTGCAATGCTCTTTCGTGTAATATGGTCCTATATAGTCCCGTATGGTGCTATATGGTCCTATACGGTACTCTGCACACTCCCCTGGTTCAGGCATTCTTCTGGGTAACTTGATCTTTCTTCTGTCTGCTTGTAAATGATAGGCGAGGTGAAGTTATGTTAACCATGTCACAGTAGGTTTGATCCGCGCCGCTTTGGTCTGGTTTTCTTCCTTGATTAGCTTTAATCAAACCCTCTGCATTACATGACCTTAATAAAGCTATTTTTCCTGACAAGCAAAGACCATCTTAACAAGGAAAAGCTCATCTGGCCTGAAACTAAAGCCAAGTCAAGATGGTGTTTTAGGTCCTCATTAAAGTCCACAGCGTGAAGCGAGAAGGGAAGCGATGTAATGGTGTTCCACCAAACCATCTCTTCTTCAGGTTTAATTAGAGGAATTATACGCAAGCCAGTAGATGCCTTGGGAAGGCAATCACCATGAGGTTCCTAATGGTGATATAAAAAGGGGATAGCTAAGGCTTTAGCAATTGGTAAGTTACCACCGGGAGCCAGGTGGGCTTTGGGCTCAACCAGGGTAAAAACCAGAAAATCGTATGGTGTTAATATGAAAAGAACTCTGAAGCTGCCCAGCCCTGCTCTGGAGCTCAGGCGGGCAGTGTATGGTGACCCTGAAGCGCTTTGGAGGGAAAGTTTCCAGGCGACAGCGTGTTTATGCTCCCTTCAGTCCTTTCCTTCAGTTACTGCTGACTCACGCAGGTTGGGTGAAGTATTGACGGCCGCCAAGGGGCCGAGCGGGAGGAGAGGAGGAGGAGAAGGAGGCGAAGGAAAAGCCCCGGCAGGGAGCGATGCCACGGGGCTTGGCAGTGGGTGAGGAAATCAGCCACATGCAGACAAAATGCGGTCAAGCCGCCGCCCCACACAGAGGATGTCCCTTACACTCATTAGCATTGTGTTTGTAGCAGAGCTTATCAAAAAACAGCCAACAGACATAATCTGTGGTTTATGCTTTCTGTCGTTCCTTTTTTTTTTTTTCCTTTTTTTTTTTTTCCTGAGGGTTTCTGAAGGGATGTAATCCACTCTGGTTTTATTGCCATTGCCTCTGGACGTGCTGCAGCTTCAGCCAGCAGTTCTTCCAGCCTCCCTGCGAAGGGCTCTGCTGCTGCTGCTGTGGGCTTGAGTGCTACTAAACTGTAAACTGCAGGGATGCCTTAACCCTTTGCTTTCTGCACGGCTTACCACTTTGGGGGGGCTAAAGGGGGAGTCGCTGGCACAGGGCAGTGGGGTGCTGAGTGCTTTGCTTGGACAGACTGCACAATGCTTTGTCTCCAACAGCCTGGTGGGATACAGAGACCCTTCCCAAACCTGACTCCCCCCGGGGCTTCCTCCCAGCTCCACCAAAATATATTTTTGCACTTTGCTTGCTCTTCCCTGCACAGTTGAGGGGTTGGGAGTCTGCCAGTTGAGAGGAAATCCCCGTGCTGCTGTCCTGCTGACTCCCTTGTACCTCTCCCAGTGGATTCTGCCAGTGCCTCAAATCCACCAGCTTTGCTAAGTGCTGCCAGAGTCCTCTCCTGGCTTCTGAGGAGGCCCATAGGTATGGCCTCATGCAGTGAAGGGGGCTGGAGGCTGCATGTCTGTCCCATTCAGCATCTTGGAATCATAGAACGGTTAGAGTTGGAGGGGACCTTCAGAGGTCTCTTAGTCCAGCCCCCCTGCAGCGAGCACGTACACCTCCAACTAGATCAGATTCAGTGGGGTTAGGGAAGGTCTCTGCAGCCCCTAGTGCCAAGATCACCACAATTTGTGAATTTCCATGCACCTACTGCAGAGATCACACCCAGCACACTCCGTTTTCCTCCTCTCCACTATTTTTCATCCTTAAAATCCATGCTTCCCTCTTGGGAACAGAAACATCTTGCTGCGATACAATCAGAGGCACCTTGGGCGCGCAGTTGCATTTGCAAAGTCCTTTCCTGGCTGTGTTTGTCTCCTCCCTTTCCTCCCCAACTCCCTGAATGCTGGGCTAAGCCAGGGACATTTATCCTCCTGCACAGGAGAGTGCTGTCCTTCCCTGCCCCTGTCCCACTGAAAATCAATCCTTTGCTCTCTTGTCCAAGAGGATATTTGCAAATAATTTCCTAAAAAGGCAATCTAAAAGTGGCCCTGTTGTTACCCATATTTGTACACAGGCTGGTGAGCGACAGGATTCCTCGGGCTTGTCTACATGGGGACAATTGAAATGGATGTGAAATAACTTTAAAGTGGATTAGCTAAACTGCATTATGTCCTGGTGTAGACACTGTCATTTAAAAATGAAACGGCCGTAATTTGGTTTCGTTGAATTTTGCTTTGGCAATTTAATAAAGACACTTTAAAGTCTGAGCGAGGAGTTTACACAGGGATTTAATGCCGTTTAATTAATCCACTTTAAATTCACAATTTTAATTAATTAGGATGAACTTTCCTTAAGTGTTCCCCTGTCGAGATAGTGGTGCAGTATTTCCAGCCACCTGGCATGATGACCTGATGATTCCTGACTCGGACGAGCCATTGCAGTGAGGCATGACTGGTCCAGTCCCCAGAGTTGGGTACATAAAGAAGGTCGTTTAAAAGTCCTCCTGGTCTGGCCACGGCCAGGAAGTCTTTCCCTGCAGTAAATTACCTCTGGAGAACCCAAGTTCCTGCTGTAATGAGCCACCATCCTCCCAAGTGCTTTAGGTTCTTGCCTTGCCCACGAAACCATAAGCAGAAGCATCTGTCTCATGTGAGAGAGGTTTGGAAAGATGTGGCCCAATACAGAGAACAGCACAAGAGCCTCCTTCAGCGCTGCTCTGTGCTGCACTGACCACTGAAAGGGTTTCAGTTTCTCACTTAGCTTATGCAGTGGTTTTGCAATATTGGCAAACCCACAAAAAAACTTTCTGTGTAGGAGTCCTGTGAACCCAACTGCACCTGAGGTGGGGCTGGCCAGGGCTTCTGAGCTCCTGTTGTCCATACTTATTTATCACCAGTTCCCTCCATGCTTATTGTGGGAGACTACTGACATACCCATGTGCTGCAGTAATGGCACCTTGCAGTCATTCCCAAAGGCCAGCAAAGAGTAAGACACAGTTCGCCTGGGGCTGGGTACACATAGGCAGCCTCTGCCCCAAAGAGCTTGCACACAGCACATTGGCTGGAGGAGAGTTATGGGTCCTGAGCTGAGCGAGTAGATGGCAACATTAGCACCAGGATTTGGGGACTGCTTAAATCTCTTAAGTTTTTTTTGTTCTTCTAAGATGCTAGGAAATGGGAAAGGTGAAGGAAATGAAGGGGCAGATGAGCACAAGAAGGACATGGACTTTTTGGAGCGGCTCCAGAGGAGGCACAAAAATGACCAAAGGACTGGAAAACCTCTGCTGTGAGGACAGGCTGAGAGAGTTGGAGTTGTTCAGCCTGGAGAAGAGAAGGCTCCAGGCAGACCTTACTGCAGGCATTCAGTACTTAAAAGGGCCTAGATGAAAGGTGGGGACAGACTTTTTTAGCAGGGCCTGTTGTGACAGGACAAGGGGTGATGGTTTGAAACTAAGAGAGATCTAGACTAGATATAAGGAAAACATTTTTTTCACTTGAGGGTCTTGAGACACTGGCACAGGTTGCCCAGAGAGGTAGTAGATGCCCCATCCCTGGAACCATACGNAAAGTGACCAAAGGACTGGAAAACCTCTGCTGTGAGGACAGGCTGAGAGAGTTGGAGTTGTTCAGCCTGGAGAAGAGAAGGCTCCAGGCAGACCTTACTGCAGGCATTCAGTACTTAAAAGGGCCTAGATGAAAGGTGGGGGTAGAGACTTTTTTAGCAGGGCCTGTTGTGACAGGACAAGGGGTGATGGTTTGAAACTAAGAGAGAGCTAGACTAGATATAAGGAAAACGTTTTTTTCACTTGAGGGTCTTGAGACACTGGGACAGGTTGCCCAGAGAGGTGGTAGATGCCCCATCCCTGGAACCATACGAGGTCAGGTTGTTTGGGGCTCTTAGTAACCTGATCTATTTAAAGATGTCCCTGCTGACTGCAGGGGGGTTGAACTAGGTGACGTTTTAAGGTCTCTTCCAACCGAAACCATTCTATGATTTTATGAATCATAACTAGCCCTAAATTTAGGATAAACACGTGATTACCAGGCATTTAGCACACAGAAAACTTCCCCTAGTTTGTTTAGCCTAGAGATATCCAAGTGCAAAAGCCAAGGAATGCTGTTCCCCACCTCTCTGGACAACCTGTGTCAGTGTTTCACCACCCTCAGTNAGTGTCTCACCACCCTCAGTTTAAAAAGTGTCTTCCTTCTATCTAGTCTAAATTTCCCTCTTCTAGTTTAAAATCATCACTCCTTGTCCTGTCCCAAAAGGCCTTGCTAAAGAGTCTGTCCCCATCTTTCTTCTAGGCTTCAGAAAGGCTGCAAGAAGGTTCATTTTCTCCATCATGCAAGGGGACAAGGGAGTTAAAACCAAATCGATCGCAAGTGTCTGGATAGAGATGGTCTAAGAGCCATAAAAAGATTGCCTTTGATAGGGATTTTGTTATTTCACTGTGGAAGTCATTATGAGGGAAGATCTCATATCACTGTAAAGTTAGCCACTAGATTAGCTATTCATATGTTTTATTGGTAAAAGATATGACAGGGGATTATTGTGTGAGAACTTTGTGCAAAATAAAAGAGATAAAAGCAGTTTAACTGTCAGTACATTAAGGCTGTGGTTAGCTCTGCATAGTGTTACTGGATGGAAGGAGACCAGGTCTCTGAGGACTATTGTTTTTCTATTTCAATAGGCATGATCTGTACTGGAGCTTGATGAGAGACATGAGCCCAGGTAGCTGAAAGAGGAGACATTAAAATGCAAAAGGGATTGGTTTGGCCAAAGCAGTGGAGACGTTGAGGGAAGTCGGCACTGCAGCAGGGAATGAGCGTGGCTTGTCCCCATGTCCAAGCAGAGGACAAGTTCTCATCCAGCTGCAGGACTCTTGGCCATATGAATTCAGATGGTGATGGCAGTCGCAACATTGGTGTAGCCTTCCTTGTACATATCTCCTAGGGTTTTTTCACCTCCATTTTTTCCCTTTGCACATGTTTTTGGTTGCAGACATTCAGAAGTCGTGGACAAACGGCTGCGGTAAACATACAAATTGGTTGCACAGCGAGCGGGCAGAGAGCATGCATGGGGCTTGCCGCAGCAGCCCATGCTTTGCGTCCATCTGCGCAGCACATGTGCGCTGGCGCGGAGGCACCGAGCTGGCTTCTGGGGTGGGAGGTGGAGCCTGGTCGCCCAGTCACTCCTCTGGAGCAGGTTGAAATGTGACAAGTGCTTGTCATGTGAAGATCCTTTTCTGGAGGG
>VWZX01006240.1:787193-834452 GCA_013399015.1 Galbula dea | reverse complement strand
GGGGGTAGAGACTTTTTTAGCAGGGCCTGTTGTGACAGGACAAGGGGTGATGGTTTGAAACTAAGAGAGAGCTAGACTAGATATAAGGAAAACGTTTTTTTCACTTGAGGGTCTTGAGACACTGGCACAGGTTGCCCAGAGAGGTAGTAGATGCCCCATCCCTGGAACCATACCAGGTCAGGTTGTTTGGGGCTCTTAGTAACCTGATCTATTTAAAGATGTCCCTGCTGACTGCAGGGGGGTTGAACTAGGTGACGTTTTAAGGTCTCTTCCAACCGAAACCATTCTATGATTTTATGAATCATAACTAGCCCTAAATTTAGGATAAACACGTGATTACCAGGCATTTAGCACACAGAAAACTTCCCCTAGTTTGTTTAGCCTAGAGATATCCAAGTGCAAAAGCCAAGGAATGCTGTTCCCCACCTCTCTGGACAACCTGTGTCAGTGTTTCACCACCCTCAGTTTAAAAAGTGTCTTCCTTCTGTCTAGTCTAAATTTCCCTCTTCTAGTTTAAAACCATCACTCCTGTCCCAAAAGAAAAGGCCTTGCTAAAGAGTCTGTCCCCATCTTTCTTCTAGGCTTCAGAAAGGCTGCAAGAAGGTTCATTTTCTCCATCATGCAAGGGGACAAGGGAGTTAAAACCAAATCGATCGCAAGTGTCTGGATAGAGATGGTCTAAGAGCCATAAAAAGATTGCCTTTGATAGGGATTTTGTTATTTCACTGTGGAAGTCATTATGAGGGAAGATCTCATATCACTGTAAAGTTAGCCACTAGATTAGCTATTCATATGTTTTATTGGTAAAAGATATGACAGGGGATTATTGTGTGAGAACTTTGTGCAAAATAAAAGAGATAAAAGCAGTTTAACTGTCAGTACATTAAGGCTGTGGTTAGCTCTGCATAGTGTTACTGGATGGAAGGAGACCAGGTCTCTGAGGACTATTGTTTTTCTATTTCAATAGGCATGATCTGTACTGGAGCTTGATGAGAGACATGAGCCCAGGTAGCTGAAAGAGGAGACATTAAAATGCAAAAGGGATTGGTTTGGCCAAAGCAGTGGAGACGTTGAGGGAAGTCGGCACTGCAGCAGGGAATGAGCGTGGCTTGTCCCCATGTCCAAGCAGAGGACAAGTTCTCATCCAGCTGCAGGACTCTTGGCCATATGAATTCAGATGGTGATGGCAGTCGCAACATTGGTGTAGCCTTCCTTGTACATATCTCCTAGGGTTTTTTCACCTCCATTTTTTCCCTTTGCACATGTTTTTGGTTGCAGACATTCAGAAGTCGTGGACAAACGGCTGCGGTAAACATACAAATTGGTTGCACAGCGAGCGGGCAGAGAGCATGCATGGGGCTTGCCGCAGCAGCCCATGCTTTGCGTCCATCTGCGCAGCACATGTGCGCTGGCGCGGAGGCACCGAGCTGGCTTCTGGGGTGGGAGGTGGAGCCTGGTCGCCCAGTCACTCCTCTGGAGCAGGTTGAAATGTGACAAGTGCTTGTCATGTGAAGATCCTTTTCTGGAGGGATATTGGATTAGTGGTGGGAAAGGCTTGAGGCTCTTCTCCTTGGCAGTTGGGAGCTTTGGAGAAGGTGGACTACCAGGATAGGAAGATAAGTGGGTGGTGGAAGAAGTTTCCAGGTTGGAGGCCCTTCTTTGTGTCTTGCTCTGCTGGAATGCAAGGCAATAGGAATGTGATTTAGAAGAGCACTTGGTTTGGGGAATTTGAGAGGCATGCTTGTGCCCATGCTCTTCAGCAGGGCTCTCAAGCCAGTGCTTTGCAGAGGGTACGGAGATGCTGTGTTGAATGGATGCCTTCATCAATGACTGTACCCTAGCAGAAATCTATGTTGTCATTGTGGTGCAGGATTATACTCTTTAATTTGTAGCTTCCCTTATGTGAACTCAAACTTCTTAGCACCTAGGGCCAATACTGTGTGTTGTTTATAGTTTGTCCTTACTGTGTTATCATCCATCTGTGCTCCTCCTGAGTGCAACTACAGTCCTGTTGTGTTTCATGGGTTGTACTGCTTATAGCTGCAGGTTTGGACACTTCAATGTCTTGATCAGTCCTGCTTTGCATGCCAAAGTGTTTTCATTAGCACAGCATTCATGCATGTGAGATTGTCGCTAACTGATATAATTAACCAGTATGTCAAAGGCTATTTGTTTATTGCACATGCAATGGCTTTTCTGGAGTAAGAAACCCTTTCTGCTGACACCGTGCGAATGAGAACATGCTAAACTGGAGGAATAGCCCTGAGCTAGAAGTGGAAGTTATGAACAATGATTGTACTTAAAAGAAACAAAAGTAATAAAGCAGATTATGAATGTCTTTGAGTAAAGATGATCAGTGTATAAAGAAAAGAAGACAGGGATAAGTAAAAAAAAAGAGTTTGTCAGGTTATTATTATTATATGAGAATATAATGTTATGCAGAAACACATGTGTCTTCTGTATCAGGTACCTTGACTGAACTCTTTGGTCCTGCTGTGTATCATGTTGCTTTGCCATCATTTTGGACATCTGTGCAGCTTTTAAAAGATCTTTTGGGGAAATCTTTATTTTTCACTTATTTATAAATAAATAGTGCTGGGGTGGTCTCACAGCAGGGCTCAGCAGTTCCTACACTGTGAAATGTGCAAAGTAGCATCCACACGTTAAGTATTAAAACGTGTAGTTTGTAATTAAAAGGTGGGGAGTCGCATTCGTGAAGGTCTGAAGAAGTTTTGAGGGTTGACAGTGGTTTGTGTCCCCAAAAAATCTCTGGGCTGCTACTGTGGAGGAACACAAATATCTGCCATAGATAACTCAGTAAATGTCAAAACCTCTCAACCTCTTGTGTTGGAGGTATCCCAAAATCCTCGCTTAGGCTCTCTCTTCTACACCCTCTTTGAAATCAGTTGCTTCTGCTCCTGTGGTTTCAGCTCCCATAATGCCCAGTCCATTGCTCCTGGCTCACTCTGCCTCCCTCCACTTACTCCCATAGTGCAGCCCCTTTCCATAGCTGCTTCTGCAGAAGCAGTTAAACTATCAGCATTATTGAAGACTATCAAAAGTGACTTCTGTGCTTCCTCCTCTTCCCATAGCTGCTGCTTCTCCTTCCTCCAGTCACTGGAACCACTGCCAACTGATGGCCAAAACCTGGGCTCCATCTTCAACTTCTTGTTCTGCAAACGTGCAAACAATTTGTACCTCCCCATCTCTCTTTGCCTTGCCCATCCCTCAGCATATGATTGCTCTTTTTCACTAGTGCTGCCTGCTGCAAAGCTGTAAATTCTGTGGCTTGGCTTTTCTCAATCTCTTCTATCTGTGCTGATAATGTTGGTGCTTGATTCTATCCCTGGCATTTGACCCTGGATGTGTCATCCCTTGAAGCAACTCTGACTTCACCTCTCCCTTAGCACTTGCATGTCTATTCTTTGCTCTGCCCCTTCTCCTTTCTCCCTCCTTCTTTGCCCCTTGATTCAGAGGCACCTCTGTGTCTTCTTCACCCATCACCTTCCCTCACCCCATCTGGTCCTTTCCATCATAGGTGCATCCTTATGACCCTCATCTCCCATGTGTCTTTGAACCACAGGGGTTGTCCATGACACTCCACCTCATAAAGAAAAATCACATGCCTTGCCTATCTGTGCATTCCTCCTCTTGTTAACTTTTCACCTGCTCCCTCTTAGCACTTTGTTGTTGTCTTTGGCTTATCTTGCACAGTAATCTCTTCAGGGCACAGTGGTCTGTGTGTTCCTATAATTCATCCCGTGCCTGGTGCAATGCAGCCTTTATGCTGTTGGGTACCTGGGAACATTTCTAATGCAAACAACTAATAGCTAGGAAGGGAGTTAAAAAATTAGAATGGACTCCAAACCCATGTCACATATTCTCTTGCAAGGAATGGGGAAAAAAATTGTTTATTCTGGCCCCAAATTTTAATCACCCAAGGGCTGTTAAGATAAAAATAGTCAGTTCTGCCTTCTGTTTATGGTATACTTGGTTGAGTGCAAGCCAATTTTGAAGCTGAACATACTGTCTGCTATTTTTGCTTGATTTTAGATTCCACATTTTAAATAGTTTCTTTAACAAGAAGCATATTTTCACTGATACAAACTTAGCTTGAGGAGAAGCATCCTGAAGTTCCAGCCATATTGAAGATCAGTGAAATGTAGTAAACTCTGGTTTTAAGGGTTTTGTTTTCTCCAAGAGCTGAAATGAAGAGTGTGTTCTGGCAACAAGTGCTGGCACGTTGTTCATTAAAAGCTCTCTTCCGAGCCTTGGTTCCCACACACATGTGCCCTCATTCTTCAGCGGAGCTTCCAGGCAAGGGCATTGGCAGTGCTCTAGTCTGATCTTCAGCCATACAATTTGTCTTAATTGTCTACTAGCATCTAGGCAAGACTTAGCTCACGGGTGGCCACAGCAAGGGGCCACATGCAAACCGATGAGCTTCTTAATGTGGCCTGCCCGGCAATCGGATGATTTAATTATCTGTGCCCGTCGTAGGCTGCCTGGCTGCTCCCCATCCCGCCTGCCCTCAGGCACGACGGGCTTAACCACATGCAGCCATGGGGGCAGCTGCATTTGATCTTCCTCGCCAACGCGAGGGTCCGGCCCTGACAACAGCTTCTCTGTTCGAGGCTTTCTTTCTCCTTCTTTCTTTTTTCCACTTCGTTTGGCACCATGCCCCCAGCATCATTTGTCTGTAGGGAGGGGAGGATGGGAGAGTTGGATGGCAAAAACTTTGAACATGAAGTTGGGTGTTGACAGTCCCAATGATTAATTGATCCTCTGAGGATCCAAGACGATTTGCTGAAGCATCAATAATAGAAATCCTGTCATTAAACACTATTTACTTGGTCTTTCTGTGGGAAGACATCCTGTCTCGCTGCACGTCTCCATCGTGCGCCTTGCATGGGGCCAGCCTGCTGTTCCTGGGGCACCAAGGACCAGGCTGTCACCTGCAAACCTTCTTCCATCGCACGACACTCTCACGTGCTGTAGAAAAATCGAGCATGTCCAGTGCATTGATTAGTTTCAAAAGCTAGCTCAGCAAAGTCCTTCACTCTCAAGGCTTCTGGAAAATAACTCAATCCCCTATACTTACTTAGCATGGAGTGGTGGGATTGGACTTGTTCTGGGTGAGACGTGGAAGGCAGAGGGACCACTGTCTGCTGCTGGGGACATTGCACTGCGGAAAAGCTGTTTGGACACTCGTGGCACATTTGCCAGTAGCGTGTCTTGCTCCTGCTACATGTCAAGTAAGGGCAGGAGAGAAGCAGTAGGATCAGCATGACCTCATGCCCGGGGCAGAGATCAGGGATGTCTCCAAGGATGACCTTTTGCCATCCTGATGTTAATACATCTCGGACGTGCTGATAGAATATCAAGTCTTAGACATTATTAAAGCTTTAGCAGACACATTAGGAAACATTCATACTACTCTCTATGCTTTGCTTTCATGGATGACAGTGCCTATGGTTAAAGAGTTTCACAGAGTTAGGAATATGGCATTGAAAGGGCTGGGTTCTGCCAGGGACCAAGAATATTTTATTCTTTCACCGGTGTGGATTGAGTTCAGCTCCTGGATCCTGCTCACAGGGTTGTTTTGATGGGTTTCACTTTCTGAAAACACTGATACTTGGTGATGAGTCATAGAATCATAGAATTGTTTTGGTTGGAAGAAACCTTTAAGGTCATAAAGTCAAAACTGTTAAGTAGTCACCAGGTTGGAGGATGCTCTGCCAGTGCCTCTGTGCCTGTTACATGCCTCTGGAAATCCTCTTTGCAGAGGTTCTCCACGTGCCAGCTGAACCCATGCCTGGGGAGAAGGTGGCTTCATGCACCCAGGGTGCTTTGACCTCGGTGCTGTGGTGTGAATCGCTCTCTGTTTGCGTCCCAGCTGCAACCACCTCTGCCATGGCTCCAAAATTATTCCTCTGCATGGTGTGCAAGACAGGAGCAAACTTGCAGTGGTGAGCTAGGGTGGCAGGATGGGACAGCTGATTTTAATTATTTTACATATAAATAACTTTCAGATAGTTTGCAAGTTTGGCAATAGCTGCCAGCATAGCAATGTGACCTTGTTACTCTTACCCCATTCCTCTGAGTGTTTGTCTCACTCACTTGTTTCTCCCTATCTTAAATTAGATTGCAAGTGGTCAGGAAAGGGGCTGGGGCTGCCTCTGCCCCTGCACAGCCCTGTGGGGTCTTACCACAGCAATAACAGTGGTAAAACATGGGTTTGGGATCTCTTGAGTCCGGGAGGGTATGAAAGCCTCAAGTGTTGTGTTTTTTCCCTGGGGCAGTGTGGTCTCACCACCCCACGTGAGGCTCTTCGGGCTGTCGGCATCCCCCAGCCTGCCTTCAAAAGAGGGGGGAATGGAGGAACAGGGGGAGGGGGAGTGAGTGTCCTGGATTTTAGCACTTTGGGGAGTTTATTAGTGTTGACAGTGTGTGAACTTGACATCCTTTGTAATAATGTGGTTTTAAAATCTGCATTATTCATGCGCGCTTCTTGAATACCGGCCCACTGTGTAAGTTTGGGAGGAAAATTAATGAAATAAATGTCATTATCCTTGAGGAGCACGTGAGATATCACACTGCAGGGTAACAGCTCTGGCTGCTTTAACCACCAAGGGGAGATAAAGGTGAGAAGAGGAAGGGCTACACTTAGGTCTATATCCTTTCCCTTACCCTTAACCCAATGAAAACTGGAAAGATTAGTTAGAAATGAGTCCAACCACACACAGAGATCAGTGATATTTCCTATTTTTGTTGATAATTGTATGTTGTTCTCCTCCTCTTTATTTATGGCACAAATAAGTATGCCCTGGATGGTTCTGAATGAATTTATCACGGGAAACACCCTTCTACTCTTAGGTTAACATTTAAAATTAAACCGTGGAGCAGATGGCTAAGGAGGCACTAGCTGGATAAGCCAGACAACTGCACCAGTGGATTGCAGTGTAATTACACCCAAGAATATTACTTGCAGGAGTAACTGATAGTTAGCAAAGTTGTGCTTTTTCTGAAGCACCCTGCAAAGCCAGGGTGTGATAGGACAACTAATGCCAGGGGAGCTGAATAAGAAAAGGAAATCAACTTTTAAACTTGTAGATATTTCTCAGGAGAAGGACTTGCTTTTGGTTCTGTAGCTGGAGGCTGCACTCTTCCAGCACTCTCCCAGGCTGGGAGTGATGGCAGGACAGGCTAGGGACACTTCTCCTGTGGTGTCACCCAAGCTGGGAAGAAAAAGGAGTAGATATTGCAAGAGAAAATGCTTTGTAGTTAAAAAGTATGCAAACAAATGACAAACTGCTTGTTAGGTCAAGTATACTTTACTCTGGTTACCCTAGTTGTTTTCAAAAGTCCTTGCTGAAGGAAAGTGTCGATCCTGTGATGGACATCACTGAGCTTATGGTCCAAGCACTTGACTGTCTTGGTGCTTGGCATTTTTGTTGTCCTCCAAATTACTGAGAAGCTGGCTTTAGGGCCTTCAAACTAAAGTGTGTTTTTGTTGAATGGTAGAAACCTTTCTTCCAAAGCAAAGCGGGAGAGGGCAGGACCCAGAGAACTCATGTCTGCCATGGCACGAGGATCAGGAGCTGCTCTCCAGGTGGTTGCAGTGGGTGGCTGGGATGGTCTGTGGTGTGCTGCACATGTGAAATATAATGGAAAGAAGGGAACTGGGAGTGCTGTGGTGATTTTGCACAGGTCTCCACAGTGTCTGCTCACTCACAAAGTCAAGTGCACGTACAGTCCTTGCAGCACTCCAGTGATTTTGAATTGCTCGACGTTGTGGGAGCACTCCAGTTTTGGTCTCTTTGAAACTCAAGAGCCTTGGTGTTATCTGAGGTGCAGCTTCGCTTTAAAACTGAGGCAAACAGCATCCTCGTCTCCAGGTTTCAAACGTGGGGATGTCTTGTTGCACACACACCGTTACACACACTCAATACAAGGGGCAGGGGAAGAGGGAAGAATCAGTGCAGGCAGCAGAGCCCAGCAGCCCTGAGTGTACTTTCCCAGTAACGCTGAGAAGCAACAAAATAAGATTGCAAGGCCATGAATGTCCCGTCATTGAGAAAGGGGAGTTTAGAAATAGCCCCAAAGATAAAGGAAGGCATTTATCCCCACAATTGTTTGGCAGAAAAAGCGATTTGCATAGTCTGCTGATGGTCAATCAGGAACATGCTGCAAGGGGCCTGCTGGTTGTCTCAGACGGAGCTGACGGTTTTACTGGTCGAGTTTTGTTTCAACTTAATGAAGTAAGTACTTTGCCTGCGTCCAGGCGCTGATGGGGAAGGTTTGTAAACTCCTTGCCTTTGTTGGGGTGACTGAAGTATTTTTTTCTTCCCTTTTTACCAGCCATTTTTGTTTCTTCTCCAATCTGTTGCCATAGACAAAGGGGACGTTTACTGTAAAAAAAAAAAAGAAAGAAGAAGAAAACTAAAAAGGCTGTAAACCTGGTTTGCATCTTGAGTCCTGGAAAGACCATTTTTTATGCAGGGGAAGAAGAGAGCCTTAGAAAAGGCAGGAGGCAGGGATGAAGGGTGAGGGGGTGGGGAGCTAAAGATTTATGTCCCTTTGAAGGCGAGCTTTTCTGCCAAGCATCCTGCCTGGGCGTTGCGGGCTGAGGCGGTGGCTGGACCGGGGTTAAGACCTGCACCTCATGGAGAACCCAGGAGCAAAGTGGGAGGTGCAGGTCCTGCCACGTCTGCCTGATATCTTGTGACAGCACAGTTCCAGAGCCACCGAGCTGGACCCCTTGGTGTCAGTGGAATGACACCCACCTCTGCTGACACGGATGTTTAGTTGGAAGTCATCACACGACCTGAGGTTTCTAAGGTTGGGGGTTTTTTTTCCTTGATGTGGAAACGGCTGTCGTTGCTTGATAGCAGCCTGCTTTGGAGCATGACAGCCTGCCCATGCTCAAAGAGAGGGGTGCATCAGCAGCCCGAATCCTGCCCAGCAATACAACAATAATTGGAGATATTTAAAAATGTATGTGTCTTCCATCTTTCCCATATGGACTCCTTAGGCAACATGACCTTCCGTGGCCATTATCTGACCTCTCTTACACTTGGATTACTAGGTACAAAGCAAATTTATGGTTGTTTATTCTCTCCTCCTATCAGCTATTAGTGCCTAATCATATGGTCTATCGATCAAGTGATTAATCGCCTGCCTAAAGAGGCAGCAGGTCCCGGGGAATGCTGCACTGCACCAGCCTGAACTTCAACCTCTTATACAAACCGGCAGAGTAAAGGCATTAGTCACTGCCTGAAGCTTGGGGTTGGTATGCCGCGGGAACGCCAGGAGGTAAAGCCCCCGGCTTTCTCCGGCAGCCGACTTTGTATTTCCCTTTCTTAATGGATAAAACTCCACCTAGCCGAGCAGGCATAGAGTTGTAAATGGGATGATTTCCAATGCATCCTATAAATAATGATCAAAGAGGAAAATATGTGGGCCTTATTACAACAGTGCCCGCTAGTGCTGCTATAATTAAGGGTCTGTCAGCATTTCTATTATAAACCCTTATTTTCAAGGGTTTATAACTCGGCCATAAAATTTTGCTCTGGCTGAGACTTGGCATAAAACGTCCCAGCATGTGACCAGTTTTTCTTGTTACCAAATTGTTAAAAAACTAGCGATCAGCCCCGGTTTAGTTATTATGACATCCAGGCACCTTTGTGTTTCAGAACCACTTTTACTTCTTAAACAAGCAGCTTACTATTAAATCAAAATTAGCATTTGAAAAATCAAAAGTGCACCCTGAGCCACTCTACTCTTTATTTTAGCCAGCCTTAAAAACGAACACGTTATTCCCTGATGCGTGTTGTTGACTTGATGATACCTACACCGTTGCCATCAGCGGTAACGTGCTACGGCCAACATCTTGCAAGGGTCTTCCAGGGGTGCAGAGATTGTGCTTGGTCCTAGCCCTGCCTGGCTTTGCAGGCCTCTCTAGTTCCCTGGCAGGTACGTGCTTAACGCAGTAATTATTAAAACCAGCAGGGTGGTTTCAGACATCAAGGGTTCTGTATAAACCCAGAGTAACTGGACATGGATGCCCAGTATGCTTTAGTTTAGCTGGAGTGCTGAACTACCTTAAGTGGATTTATTCACCTCACCATGATCTGTGCACATTAACTCCTGATGAAGAGAATGATGGCTCTGTTGAAGGGGAGAATCTAGAGCTGAGCTGGAGTGAAACTGAGGGAATTTTGCTCTTGAAAATCATCTGAAGTTTTAAAAATGTAAGGTTACCATACCTGTACCTGTCTGGTTTCAATGGGACTGTTCCATATCCAGAAACATGTCCTTGATGTGTTAGCAAAGGACAGCAAGTTGGCTGAAAAAGATTCAGGCACTTAAAAACACTGATTCTCCCAGGACAACACGCCAAAATGCAAAAATAAATTAAACATAAGCAGATGCTGTGCCTCCTTTCCATTTTTGGCCAGCACATCCCATTATGGGACTACTAGTGGGACAACTGAGAATGACTGACATTTACTCAAACTTAAGGCCTTACTGGACTGCCTGGCAGAAGTGATAAAAGCTCAGGTTTATGCTAGTATTAAACCTGAATGTTTCACCAACTTACTAAGACATGTGCTGCATCAGTGTAGTTTTTATTTTCTGCATCAGTTTTATACTATGTCTTTTGTTTTAAAAGCACCCAATCGAGTTTCTTAACATTACTTGGATTTTCGCAGGAGCATGAGAGAAATAGGGACCAGGCTCCTATTGAAAATCCCAGCCTCAAAAAAAGCCCAGAGTTCCTAGCCTGGCAGGGATCCCACAGCTAAGCTCTTTCCATTTCCAGAAAAATCATTGAGCTGAGGCTAAGAACACTCATCTGGTGCCTGTTGAGTGTATTGTCTGCATATAAACACAATGATTCTGGAGCAGGGGAGGAGCCCACGACTTAAATGGATTTATCCTGGCTAAGAACCTGGCCTTCTACGCTCAACTTCTGACATGACTTGAAAGTAAGCATTGAGCTGAACTATTTTGTGATTTAAGTCATGGTTTAAGATGTGTGCGTTTACCAGACAGTTGCTCTTACAGTGAGTCTCAAGGGTTTGATGTTTTCCTTAAGGTTCCAGGTACCCAAAGATTTCCACGTGCGTCTAAGCTGTCACATAAAAAGAAAGAAAAAAGAGAAAAGCTCAAGTTTCTGACTCTTGAGCAAAGCTTGAAAATGTTCCTTGTCTGTACTTTAAAGGATCGGAAAGCAGAAGGCAAAGAGAAAAAAAGAAGTTTGAAAATGCCATGATTTTTGAGATGTGACATATGCTTTTCCTGTGCTCTGGGTTGGCAGGAGGAGTTGCATGGTGAATGCAGCCCCGCTAGAAAGCAGGTGTGGGAGCCCAAACGGGCTGTGCTTCCTCTCTTTCAGAGCAGTCACATCCATCCAGTCGCTTTTCCTTACTCCTGTGCTGCCTTGTGCAGCAGATTGCTGCAGGTTGTTTGCAGGAGACATAATAAATACTTGTGTATGTGCCCTAAAATTATCATGTTGCTTGAACGTTGGTTAAGATGAAAGCCCTGAGGCTGCTGAAGGGCTAGTGCTATTATCCTGTGTTGACAAGTCATAGGTATGGCAGCATATGGTAGAGCTGCAGGAAGCCAAAGTATCCCAGGACAGAGATAAACACATCTGCTGGGCAAACCAAAACACTCACTTCTAGGCATTCTAGGGCCAGAAAGTGTGAGTGTACAGTTTCCAGGATGGTGGTGGTGGTGGCCTGGATGCTCCTTCAGCCTGGCACAGCACAAAGTTGGACAGGAACATGGGTTCCCAGGAGACCCCAAATGGGCTGTGCCAGCCACCATGGACCTGTTGCTTCTTCAGCCTTCGGTTCAGCTGATGTGGCAGTGTGTGTGCCCCCAGCTTGCTGCTGACTTTGTGGATACCTTCAAGTCACCCTTCAGTAGTCCTTAAGCTGGAGGAGCTCCACAGTGTTGGTTCTTGAAGCCTTTGATCCCTTCCCAACAGATCTTTTGTAGGGGTGCAACGTTTTGGGCTTCTCTTGCATCCATCTAGTACTACCAAAGGCCATTCCTGCAGGTTGTCCTGTCTGTAAACATGGTGCTAAGGGACGTGGTTTAGTGGTGACCTGGCAGTGCTGGTTAACGATTGGACTTGATTATCTTAAAGTTTTTTTCCACCCAAAAAGATTTTATGATTCTTTGCTGCCCTCCTTGCCTCCAGGACTGTTACTTCTTTAACTTTAAATGAGGGAAGGCTCTTCTGCGCCACACATTTTTGGGCTGCGTGGTGGAAGAGAGCTAATGTCCTTAGCCATGTGAGCTTGTGCAAACAGAACACCGAGGGCAGAGTCTCAGCGGGTGCAAATTGCTCTTGCAAAGTCATCGGGGGAGTTTTGTGGGTTTATACCAGACTGGGAGTACCAACCCCCCCACCAGCTCCCAAGCCCTGGAAATGTTTCTCTCACTGTGTGAAAAGTGAGCTCAGGATTTAACAAATGTTGAATCTGGCCCCTTAAATATGATCATTTTCAAAGTTCAGCAAAATCCAGGGGCTGAAGGCAGGGGAAGGGGGGTGGGGGGGTCGATGTTCCTTATCGAGTTGAGGAGTGGTGGTGGGTTAGCAGCAATTGCTTGGTCGCAGTTAGTCTGGGTACCATTGGAAGCAGAATTTGTCAGTTCTGAAGTGCACAGATTAGAAAGGAATGTGGAATTTGGAAACGTGGCAGCTTGTAGCACTGTATGGTTTAAATTAAACCTTTTTTTGGAAAGCAGAATCGCTGTAGGCCACATTTAGGGGGAAAGCAACAGCAGAGAGGGCTGGCTGTGGTTTTTGCTTTGCTGTGTAAGTGGTCCACTTTCTCTTGTTTTAACACAGATTTTTTTTTTCTTTCAAAAAAAAAAAAGAGAGGAAAAAAATACTCCTTTGGCCTCCTTCCTCCCAACCACACAGCTTCTCTGCTGACCACAAAGAGGAAGCTTGGGGTAGCAGCCATAGGATTAATACCCACTGTCTTTTAACACAACAGGGTGTGAATACATTTTATAAAATCTTTTTTTTTCACTTCCCCCCCCCCCTTTCAGATTGATAGCAGGGCTGGGATTTAGACATCTTGTAACAAGCACATGGTTGCCTTGCATATTGTGTTCCTTGGAGGGAGCGGGGTTGGGGGGGGAAGGTTCTAAATCACCATGGCCAGAAATGTTGTTTAAAATCTGTTTACACCCCTCTCCAGAGCTTTCCCCTCACAAATCTCGGACAACTTTGTTGGTCTTGCTGAAATGAGAGGAAATATACAAATGGGTCTGCTGCAAGGGCTGCGTGGTGTAGATCTTGATCAGTTGGAATATAATTGTTCTTAATGAAATGGAGACGACGAGCTCTTTAACTGAACAGCCTTTTCTTCTTTAGAAATAATAAGATTAAGATTATGGATTCTATTAATCATTTGATCAGCTTTATTCATTCATCTTATTTCCTTTAAATGCAAAAAAGCCTTACTCTCTACATGCCTTTTATCTTTTAAGATGATGACATTTACATATTTCCCGGCGCTGTTAACGTCCTGAGCGTAATATCCAGATTGCTCCTCTCTGATAGTGTAAACTGACTATTTCCATGTGCTAAGTACTCTCGGTGATGAAGATCTTAATAACATGATTAACTAAACTGTGTCTTTATGGTCTTCCTCATGCCTCCCTTTTCTCCACCCCAACGGCCTCCTGGCCATCTCGCTTTCCACAAATGGCATCAGCTGCCAGGACGTGCCCGTGTTTTGTGACCCCGGTGACAAGGAGGTGTCACATAGCACAGAGCAGAGAGGTTTGTGCGCCTCGGAGTCAAAGTGTAATTCCGATGACCCCGTGCATTAAGGGAATCTGCTTTCTTGGCGTTCTGCAGGAAAGATGCTGAAAGCATGAGTTTTGAAATGTTAGGGGAATTATTAAGAGGAGAGATTTGTTCCTCTGCAGTGTAGTGACAGCATTGTTATTTCTTGCTTGGATGTGCTGTTGGGAAGGTTTTATTTTGTTGTCATTAGAGAAATCTCTCTGTTGTTATAACGCTTTCTATGTGTGAAGAAATACAGACATAATGTGTATCTAGTCCATTAAAACACTCTTTCAGAGCTTCCACCTGTGGCACAGCCTCTCTGTACTGCCAGTATTTTGCTGAGTACTGTTGGTAGTTCCTCTCCTTCTGCATTACACGGGTTGGTAGTTCCAGGGAGTTTTTAAAAGCCCCCAAAGTGGTGGCAGGTTCTCTATAACTTCTGTTAGAAGTTGCATTGCATCTTGATCTTTTTCATCTTGGTAGAATTATACTGTAACTAATTGAATCCATTGATCACTGTCTTGTTTTTTTCCATCTTCTTCTCAGAGGATTCATTTCATAGTGTTCCGTACATCAGTCAAGAAAATGGCTGCAGTGGAATTACCAGGGTTGATAATAAAGGTAATTTAGCCCAGTTGAAATTATTTTTTATGTATCTAAGTAGGGTAACACATTCACATGTGCTGCCTTAAACCTAGTGATGAAATACCTGCACGGTCTAGACTGCAGGATCCCTAAATAACTCTTCTTCACAACCATGGAAAGTAAGAGTAGCTGACCGAAGGACCTTTTGCAGCCCGATAGAGACTGAACAATAATCAGCAACATTAATTTGATCAAAGAACTAGCCCAGAGCATGATAAATAACCTCTGTTTTGTGCACTTCATGGGACAGGGAGTATTTTTGGATTAGATAGCAAGTGCTTAACAAGCAAGAATAGCAGTAAGTGTCAGGAGAAGCAGTGTGTATAGTTGGTGGTTAGAAGTCTCCTATGGTTCCGGTTAGAAATAGGAGCCAAATCTGGCCTCAGCCTTGAGGGTTTTACTGTGGATGTCTGGTGGTGGCATTTAGCCCTTACTAAGTAACACTTTGGAAAAGGATTCTCCTACTAGATTAGGGTTGGTCTTGTCAGTAATACGCAAGACAGGATGTCAGGAGATCTGAGCTCAGGTCTGCCACAGATTTCCAGTACGATTTAGGTCAAGTTATCTTATCTTGCCTGCTGACACAGTTTCACCCCGAGACAAGGTGACAGGAGAGTTTGTAAAACATTTACTTAACAAAGAGGCATTTTTACTCTCTCATTCTCACTCAGGTCAAGAGCTGAAAGCAGGAGCACAGGCATCTTCTCCTTCCAAGGCCAAGGCATCTGTGCTTCTCGCTCCTGCTCCCACCTGCCTTCCTGAATTTGGCTCCCTGGGGCTGGTGGGCAGCATAACCACATCCAGCTCTCCAACATGACCAGGTCCTTTGGCTGGTGGAGTTCAGTCCCAAAAGGAGGGAGTGATGCTTGCAGTCTCTCCCTGGCAGCAGAGCAGTAGCTTCTGGAGCTGCAGGACTGCCTACTAGAATATACCCATTGCCTAGATCAGCACTTTTTTGGACAATGTATAGTATTTGCAAATGGGAACTGACAATGGAAGAAATACAGCAGAGTGAAGGGTTTAATATAAAATATTTATACAGTAAAGATCTTTCATCTTTTGTCAGTCACAGGGTAGGGAAGTGAGGAATGTATTGGGAGTACATTACCAAGAGTATGTTATAAATTAAAATCTCAAATTGAATAATACTGGCTGCTAATGTGCACAGTGTTGGAAATGAGTCACTTCTGAATCAATGTAATTTACAGTGCCAGCTGAAAGATATTTACAAAAGAAGGTATCTTTCTGTTGTTTTTTTTTGCCTTAGATTTTACTCAGTGCTTACAGATAGCCTGTGCTGTCAACACTGACTAATTTATCATGGAGAGAAAGTCACAGCTGTTAATACAGAGCTGTTTCAAAAGCACTTAGAAAACAGAAAGGTGGGCTTTGGGCCACATGAGTGGTCAACAGTTTATACTGATTGTTTCCTCTCAAATTTAATACTGGTAAGTAATAATACAGTATTTTTGCAGAGATTAGGTAGTGGGAGGGAGCAGACTGACCGTTTTCTTGTAGGACAACGGAGTGCAAAATTGTCTGTTTCTGCTGTGTCCTCCCAGCCCATGTCCTTCAGGCTATTTAGGCTTTTATGTAGGCACTGTAACCTCAGTGAAGTAAGTGTTTGGTCCCATGTCTATCAGATGATTGCTGTCATCTCAGGAACTTGGTCTGGTTGATGGTTTACATAGCTGAGGCCAAGATAGGGCTTACCGCTTTGGAACACCCAACAATTAAGGTGCAAAGTGGTATGTCCACAAGGTAGGACTTTCCAAAGCATGAATTTTGAAAGCTTGTTAGCCAAATGCTGTGAATGAGCTGGTATGTCTAAAAAGCATTTAGAAGTAGTCCTGCTGTAGTGCTGTACTCACATCTGCATGGCTCCTGATTCCAGGTGATGGTGGGTGCCACCATCATTTTGACACTTCATAGATTTGCTTCATTGCATAGTGCAGACACGCTGTAAGGTAACCATATACTGGGAATGGTAGGTCAAACATTCAGGCAGATGATGCTAGAGGAGAGGTGGATAGAAGAAAGCAGGGTTGAAAGCCAGTCTAGATTCAGATTTCTGCGTTTTTCCTCCTTCTGCCATTGATTTTTGCCACCTTGTGAAAAAAAGAAGAATGCTCTGGGAATTTCTGTCCTAGTCTGAACTGTGTTAGATTCCGCTTTGGTTTTGCCACAGACTCTGTGATCCAGGCAAATGTTTAGTGTTATGGTCCAGCTTATCTAAGTTTATTTGTCTAAAACTTGGGTGCTTGATCTAAGGTGGTTGTCTAGGCTGGTTCTGTTGTTTGGTGAAATGGGAGAGGCACTTCCCAAGGGCATTTCAATCCTTTCACAACCTTCTGGCTCTCACTGTTAACTCCACAAAGAGCAGCGGCACCTCGCTTTGAGATGTGCCCAACCATTAGACAGCCACATTTAGGTGAGACAAATCTCGCCTTCAGTCTCTCTGCCCTGTGGTGTTTTATCAGTGCAATAGAAATAGTTTCAGATAGAGATGGTGAGAGTAAGTAGACTGAAAGATGAGGGAATATCCATAAGGAGAGGGATGCTTGCAATAGCTCTTATAAAGACCGATGGAATTTTCCTCTCCCTTTGCTCACTGAAGAAACATAAAAGTAACTGTAGACACTACCAAATTAGTTGTAACTGTGGAGATGCAGGTGTTCTTCTGATGGATTCACAGACAGGCTTCTATACATAATAAAATATGTATTAAGGTCGTATTCTAGCAATGCAGTAGGGAAACTGGAGTATTCTTATGCCATACTTTTTGGTAGGAATGCTTCTGCTGGGTTGCATCACTGTCTGTAAATTTTATTGATTATAATTAAGTCGGTCTGCATTGTCTCTAAGAACTTACATGGGTTTAAAAATCAATACTCCTTATATTCATCAGGGGAACCAGTTTGAAAGGGATTATAGAGGGAATAGGCAATGCATTTATAGCTCTGAGTTTGTGTTCACAAACCATTACATGCTGGCCTTCTCGACAGTCCTCATTTAGGGGTCAGAAGTGGGGTTTATTTCCTTGTCTTTTATCCCATGAACAATAATCAAAATTCCTCCTCCATAGTTACCTGCCCTGGCATGCACTTGCTGGTTAGAGCTGTTCTGTCAGTGACCTTCCAGGGGCGTGGAGACAGCCTTGGACAAGCAGGACCATGAGCAAACATACTGAAACTGCCAGTGAATCCACTGGAGTCTTGTCAGCTGGGTCACTTCTGTGGCAGCATCTTGTTGTCTTAAAGGGGTT
Source organism: Galbula dea (assembly GCA_013399015.1). NCBI lineage: Eukaryota > Metazoa > Chordata > Aves > Piciformes > Galbulidae > Galbula > Galbula dea. Next base: position 816,717 of record VWZX01006240.1, on the reverse strand, counting down.
CATCAGTTCTCTCACTTGGCTTGTTTTGCAACCCAGAAAATAATTGCATTTGCAGTTGTTGGAAGCTCTAACAGCCATGCTCGGGGACCAAGTCAGAACAAAGAGAAGTTGCAGAGGGTATCTGGAATTCTTGATTTATGGATGGAGATTAAGGCCAGATTGCCCTGTCCTTATTTCTTTAACAACCTAGTCCATAGATAAACTTCCACTAAGTCAGTGGGTTCCCTATGCATGTGCATAGGATAACATTATTGAGGATAATGTTATCACAGTCTGGTGCACTAAATATGTATAGCTCACCTTAGGGAGAAGATGTGAAAGATCTTTGATGATATGAAGGGTGTGAACACTAAGGAGGGTGAAGGATAATTTAGACTGGGACTTGGGAGTACGACTGAAAACATATCATCAAAGAAGTGTAGTAGATGTGGAGTACTCCCCAAGGGTAAATTTAAATGCCCTTCAGTTTGAGTTGTTTGAAAACAAGAGAAAGGACTGTCTTTGTAGAGCTCTTTCTGTAGACACAGGTCATCTGGGTGCTGCTATCTAGCTTGTCTATCTGTGTGGTTTGTGCAGGGCTTTGGTTCATGTTTGATTTAGCTATTAAATGATCTACATAAGGCACAATATATTGCATCCATGGTGCTGTTCTGGTATTTCCATATTGTGCCTTAGTACACACTACTGTGGATGTTACCAGATTTGATTCAATTTATTGTATCAATGATTTCAGTTTTAAAGGCTCTCTAGCATGGTAATGAAATAGCACAAAACAAGGCATACTCTTAGCCTGTGAAACCTTGCAGGATCCCAGGGGAGTGAGACTCATACATGACTCCTAACTGTATTTGAGAAGCTGGTAGTTGGAACGTGCAGGCATCCATCCACATCCCCAAAATAACCGTAGCAAAACTGGTATTTAAGTGACAGTATGAAAAGACCACAAAGGGAAACTGGGCTTAAGTGGGACTCTGAGTGGTTTTGAGATTACATGGCAAACCGACTTTCTTATCCTAGACACTGCTTTTCTACATCATTGACATTTTGATTGTGTCTTAATGCAAGGAAGCTTAAAAAGTGACTGCCTGAGCTTTGATTTGAGTGCAGAGCCATCTGATACTGCTCACTACTACTAAATGCACACATATGTATGCATACATAAAGTAAAGGGAGCTGAATACTGCTGAAGAAATGAAATAATCACAGGTACAATCGTATATTTTTTTGCTGGATTCCAATCTAGGCAGCTGTAAAGATCTGGTTAGAGCTGGCTTTGGGCAAAACCTCCAGGCTGGGCTTTAAAAAACACACAAGGAGTTGTGAGAAGTGTTCTTCAGCTGCAGCTCTTTTGAGGCTGTTGTTTAGATAGAAACCACTGCCCCAAGCTAGGATGCTCAGGAAAGTTCTCAGGAAGATTTGAAGGGACCTGAAGAGCCAAGCTTACTTCAGGCCACTGACAATAAAAGGTCTGGTGGTATCTGCCATGACAGTATTGTCGAGTGTGTGCACTCAGCTGTAATGATTCATTAGAAAAGAAGTTTAATTGTGGCCAGTAGTCGAGAATATTTCTTTGTACTCTTTTATCAATGTTTTCTGTTTGCAGCAGGACTAGCTTGTTTGTTAATGTGAAGTTTTCCATTTGTTTGGAAAATAAGGCCTGACTTATCTCAAGTGTTTGGCAGGAGAGAAGAAAGGCAAAATGCAACACCCTAAAGCCCAAGAGCAAGTAAAAGGAGAAGTTAACTATCAGTGAAAGTTGCTCAGTCGGTGGGAACTGGCACAGCTGAAGTAGGCAGTGAGCGTCCAGATCTTGTTCTCATCAGGGCATGTGGGCAAGATGGTGGTGAAGAGACCTAATCTGACCAGTAACTCAGGAAGATGCAAGATAGTTTTACTCCTCAGAGGTGTTTCAAAGACCAAAACTAGTTTTCTTGGACATGTAAGAAATCACAGCCTTGCTCAGTGTGAAAAATAAGATACCCATCATTTTTCTCAAAGTAGCAATTGTGAAGTTCACAAGCTGCTGTGCAGCTTTGGTTCAGTTGTACAACCTAGTGTAGTATCAAGTAATAACAAGGAATTTTTGAAGTTACTGAATTGTTCATGTGACTGTAGCATTTTTAAAATGCATCCAGCACTTAGAAGTTTTCAGCAATGCTCTGCCACAATGTGGGGTGGCATTATTCCCTGTTTTACTGGTGAAGAAAGAGCACTGACAGTTGGAATCTGCATCGTGTGCAAGGCTGTTGCTAGAACCCACATCTCCTTAATCATAAACAAATTCACTTTTAAACTCTTCCCATTGACTTTAATAGGGCCAGGGTTTGATTCCAAGTGTTTATTCTTCATTCCAAGCTCAAAGATGCGTATTTTTAATCTGAATTTGAATATATGTTTCATGGCTTATTCATGCTCGGAAATACTTCTTGGCAGAGTCACCTAGATTGAGCAAAATAGAAGCTTCTTTTAATGCAGAAATATTAAACAATGTGTGCTGGAGCACAGAAAGCTATTTGGACACAGGAAAGCATTATAAACATAGATTTGATTGTGATTGAACCCAAAATAGTGGTATTAAATTAAGGTCTGTTTAAGGCATTAAAAAACCCCAAACCCTACATTTTCCAAACTGCTAAGGACAAAATCAATCTGCAAAAGGATTTGAAGTTTGTAATAAAAATATCATGGACAAAGTAAAGTGAAAATAATAAAGTATATTTAGAATTACTTGGAGGTCTTCTTGAAAATTTATGACCTCTTTCCAATTGGAGCTCAGTTAGCTAAAAAAGCTATTTAAGAGCCTGGAAGTAGACATTATTGTGCCTTGCAAGGATTGAGCAATAGGGAAATGTTCACTTGTTTGTTCAGGAAAACAGGTACCTTTGATTAGATAGAACCTGTTGGGTTTTATTATTATAGGTGAGCTGCAGCAATACAGTATTTATATTTACTTAGTTCAAAAATCCTGTGGTCGAGCTCACTAGCTTTCCAGCACAATGAATGGTTTAAGATCCACAGGGTCTGCCCATACCACAGTAAGATGAGATCCTCATCCTTCCCCTTCCATGCCCTCTGCTGCCAGCAATCCTGCTAGAACGTCATTTCGAGAACACCTTTGCTCCCGTCCCTCTCCCAAGCACCGAGCGAGAGGGCAGCAGCAATGGTTACAATCAAGTGCAGACTGGTTTGGACCTCAGAGTTGAGTTTTTTAGCCAACAGGAACTGAAACTGATACCAAGACCTTGGGTCATCAATATTTTCCATTACCATAACTGCTCTTTAGCAGTGTCTGGTTGATACAAGGCGAGTGTGTGATTGAGGCCATGTTCATCTCTTTGCAAGAGGAAGAATTATGGCATTCATAGATTGGAAGAGAGTGGGTGATAAATAAAACTGAGGCTATCCAGAAAGCCCCAGGGAGCTTCCTCTCTGCAGAAAGAATATGAAATTTATAGATGTCTAGAAATTACAGTTGAGCTTTTTGTCTTCCTTTTTTTTTTTGGTTAGCCTCTTTCAGTCATATGACTGGAGTTCAATTATCAGCACAATAAATATTCCTGTGAATTAGAGCCGTATGTTGGCAGCAAATTTCTGCTTCTTAGAAAGAAAGGAACATTTAGAACTTATTAAAAATAATAGTTTACCATCAAACTTGATTCTAAAGTCAGAAAGTGGCAGAGCCCAAAATATGTGTGCTAAAGGGAAGCGTGTTCTGGAGGAGTCAAGTACAGACAGGTTAATGGAAATATATTTTTTGAAATAAGATTTTTACAGTATGAACTATTCTGACTGAAACAATACTGTGCCTCTCTATTGTTTTCCAAACAAAGCAAACCAGTTACTCAGAGGCTCTTTTTGCTGCTTTTACCAAGAGGCTTCACAGTAGGAATATTACCTGCAAATCAGTTTAACAAGATCAGTCGATAACGCTAGGAAATACCACTGGTGATCGTAACGACTGTCACCTACGGGGGCTTGTGCTTGCCACATGGGAAATGGGAGAGATTTCAGATTTCTTTTTGTCATCTTAACCCTTCTGGAGAGGTTGCTGGGCTCATTTGGAGTATTCCCTGGAAGTTCTTGTTCCTTCTTCATTAGAGCACCAACTGGCTAGGGCTGGGCTTCAGCCTGGCTTCGTCCTGGCCAGGAGATGAAGTGTGGTATGAAATTTGAAGTTCCAAGATCATTTGGAGTCCTGGAACATTTTGATTCATTTCTCAGCTGCTTAGGTTTGGCAAATGCTAGAAGTTTATGTCTTCCCCAATGTAGTCCATTGACTGACCCATATTGACTTGTTTTCAGCGCTGTTCCTGTTTGGCATTAAATTTCTAGATCTGTAAGCAGTTTCTCTTAATTTAAGAGAGACATGACTGTTCTGGGCTCAAGGAGGTCTGACAAGAGGGAGCAGAAGTCATCCTGACTGTACACCTTTGGCCAAGGGGACTGTAATTCTTGGATTCAGCTAACATAAGCTATTTTAAGAGAACAACTTGGCCTCTTTACAGTAAACTTCTTCGGGGGAGAGTTCATTGCACCTAGCAGGCCTCAGCCAGTCTGGATCAGCCTCTGCCATTTGAACTTGATGCTCTGAACACATTTATCAGCTATACATGGACGTGGCGAGACAGCTTCAGATTTCCAGGCAATTCAACAAAACCTGCCTCATTACTAGCTTTTAAGTTAGGCCCCCATGTGTGTGTATATATATATATATATATGTGTGTGTGTGTGTTTTATTAATCTTTCAAGCATGGCGTGTTGCAGGAATGCAACTGCAGTAGCACCACAGTCATGAGAGCAGCTACTGAAGTTACAAGCACTGGCTGCAACGGTCTGGGGAGTATTGGGGTGGAATTTTACCAATGGCAGTTTAAAGAGTTACGGGTGCCTAAACAACAAGGCTGGAAAAATTGCAAAAAATCTGCTTTCAGTTATTGGTGGCAGGGGTTTTTGGTGTATTTTTGGGGGGGGTTGGTTTGTTTTTTGGTTCAGCTTTAATTCCTCCAGAGGAATTTCAGCGCAGTACCTTAGTTGTTCCTTTGTAATCCTGCATTCCCGTTGCTTTATTAAATACCTGGCGTTGTAATCTTGTTTATGAAACCGTTATTATCTCTCCAGTTGCAAATTGCAGCATTACGTAGAGGACTGATTATGGCACAAGGCATGGAAAAATCCAGTATGCAAATGGAGCAAGTTAAGCATGATGATGGTTCAGTCCCATAATGGTTGAAAAAAACTGTCACTTTGCTTTTCCAGTTGGAGCATTCGGATTTAGACCAACTTGCAAACTGACCCCATCTTTTTTATATCAATGCTCCAACTGGCTGAAACAAAACAAACAAAAGAAAAGAAAACAAAAACAAACTGTCCCAGAAAATACATTATTATAAAAATAGAGTTACTCCTATAAATAGAATACTTTTTTCTGTTGTTCCAGAGCAGAAAACTGCATCTTTAGAAAGAGGAGATGCAGTAGTCTAAGCACTTTGTGTATTGTGTAGAGGCAGAATTCTGAAAACCAGAGCTGTCAACTTCTGGTTTTGAATGTGCAGCATTAAATAAGTGAAACCTAACATATGTACCTACTATTTTTTTTTGATTGAGATTACTTTGGAGAAAGAAAAACTTTAAGAAATCAAAGATCAGCTATCAAAATTCATGTGGAAAGCATTTGATCCTCAGGGGTAACTACTTTGCTGGACTACAGACTGTTGCCATGTCGCGTTCTCACCCAGCTGCCGTGCAGTCGAGCTGGCCTTATCCTGGAGTCTCTCTGCCAGCTCTGCACACATTCCCTTCTAATCCAAGGAGTAGGCAACCTCATTTGGAGAGTCTTTTTTTTCCTCTGTCTTCTTTTGAAGTGTAGCTTTCATGACAGGTTGCTTTGGACTCTTTTATAAGTCTAAAATAGGAATAGGGGAATATAAAACAATGAATGAATCTTATTTTCTTGCTAGCATCTTTCCTTGGCTGGGGTGTTAAAACTGTGGCTTGTGTTCTCCAGCATTAAGAGGATTGTTGACCAGCTTTCAGAGTTGACAAGGTCACTTGAGGTAGTGTGACAGGGCATTTAGGTACAGTGGTTGATCCTGTGTAATGTTAACCCAGGAAGCTGGGGAGAAATTGGGATGATCTTTCTCCTGATTTTTCTTGCCTAATTAAGGGTGTAGAAAAAGCAGGCGTTGCAACATAACAAAATGTAATTACAGAGATGTTGCCTGGCATATGTCCACTAAGCAAATGCACCTCCCCTACCCTTTGAAAATAAATATATTTTCATTTCCATTTTTTTTGAGCAGTTTAAACCTTTGGAGGGCTCCACTGCTCGTGCAGGTATCACAGCTGAACACGTCAGGGAAGATGTGCAGGGTTTATACGCTGGCTTGCCTGGGATTTCAGCGCTCTGCTGAGTTCCTTCCATCACTCGCTGGTGCCAGCATCCAGAAATATCAGGCAGGTTGGGCCAAGAGGAAGTCGGAGCTGCCCTGCTGAGAGAAGGAGACGTCTGGAATTACTATTTCACCATTCACATCCCTAAAAAGGGAGAGTGTCATTTTTGTTTTGTTTCATTTTGTTGTAGTATTTTTGGTTTACTTATCCAATGGTGCTGTGTCCCATATTTTTGCTCTGTTGCCTGAGGGAGAGCCAGCAAAGTGTATTTCAGGGAAGTCTGTGGGGCCAGCAGATCCAGATGATGTTGGATGCTGACATGGAAGCAGCTGTGGCACTTGGTGCACTCACAGAACACCATAGCTGTTAATTCGATAAAATAGCTTTTCCAATTGAGATATCCATCCTGGGACAGCTGATCTTTTGTACTGCACAGCCCAATCATCTCTTTAAAGCAGCAGCAGCACCAGAACTTCCTGGAGGGTGCCTGCACTTCACTGAACAGTTTGGCAGCTACAGCATAGGCCTGAGGGATACTTTCAAATTTCCCTGTAATTAATGAGCACCTCTGCACTTATGGCAAATTACAGTGTCTGATGTAGAATGTTGACCTAGAGCTGCCCCATGCCAAGTAGCCTATTTAGACCTATTTATTTCTAAATAGAGCCTGTAAATGATAATGGGAAACTTCACTATTGATTCATTTACTCCTAAATGCTTCCTCTTTCAGGTATTGAAGGTGAAGTAATTTTCAATAATCCTATACTTAGGCTGATCCTTAGCTTTCTTATATATTACGTGAAAATTCTCAAACTATTTAACATTCCTGTAAAGCCAAAGAAATTAGACATGGATAGGACTTGTTTGATCTTGTCCTCTCACTGCATAGCCTTTGCTATAGAGCACTGATTATCTGCTTTACTTCTAAATGTGCCAACTAATGAGAAACCTTCCACTTCTCAAAAATGTTGGACTGGCAGAAGTTTCACTGACTTTTGCTACTGCCATGCAGCATTGCAAGCTCTTGCATTGCAGTCTTGTCCTTGCTGTCACTGGTATGCTTGTTTTGACATTATATTTCCTCATTTTTTTCTGTCCTTGTACTTATTTGGTTTTCTTATTGTGTTTGTCCATTTTTCTGAAACGAAATTCATTCTGTGCTCAGGCTGCTTCCAAACTTCTAGTACCTTTCTTTGTTTCTCTGTTCTTTTGGAAGTACATCAAACATCTGTTTTGTGGCTATGCACAATTTTCATCCCTTTCCTATTTTTCTCTTAACAAAGACTTTAAATAAGATGGGGCTCTCTTTCTGACTATCTCCTCTCCCTGGAGTACTTCACTAAATGAGTAGGTTCAGCTCAGGATGTGATTGCTCATAGTTTTTGTACGTTACAGTAAGTTTTCAATCCACACAACAACTTCAGAACCAAGTCAAAATAATGCTGCGCTTGCAGAATTTTATGAGAGTTTGTACTAAGTACTTTGCCAGAATCTAAATATACAACTTCTGTTGTTCTATTAATACTGTAATTCTGCTTGATATACACCATAGATGCATCTAGTTTATCAAAAAATATCTGTGCTAAACCAGTAATACTAATTGGTTCAGGCAGCTTAGTTGTCTCCCTTACGTGCTCGGATTTTGTTCTGTTAGTTTTTGACTCTGTAAACATTAGTTTGGACTCTTACTGTCAGGATTGCTCTTTCCTTCTCTCTAGAAGGTTTATATTTTATACATTTATGTGTCTGTATATATATGCATGCACACATATATACATTTTAAACATTTATAGTGTCCAGTATTCTGATCTCTCTCACTGTTTCTCCATGAATTTTTAGAAATACTCATTCATTTTGAAGGGCTTTTTAGATAGTTCCGGAAGAGTTTTTGTACAATTAAGAATGCTAAATTGTGGATAGTGATTTTAAGCTTAATCAGTAGCCTGTGGAAACCAAATCTTCTAAGGCTTAAACTACTGTATTAATTTTATGGAGATCTGACTTTCTTTCTTTGCCACTGAATTTTTGTCTCACCTTTCACATAGAGCAAGATCATAGGTTAAAATGATGTAAATCAGCACAGGTCTATTGTGCCTTTTGAGGAACTGGCCCCTTAGGGTTAGGTGCCTTACTTTCCCCATAAATGCTGTTGGGATAAGAACTACTTTCCTCACAGGGGTGTTTAAGGCTTAATTTTTTATAGCATATAAAGTGCTCAGAGATGTTCAGATGAGGGATGTTGTGAAAATGCAAAGTAGTATTATTGTTGATAAATTATTTAAAATATTGTGGTCCATTGAGAAAATACTAGTTTGTAGGCAGTGAAGTGGTTAATACGATTGCATCTCTTACAGGTTTCACCAGATACACTCACTCACTTACAATGGATAATTGTTAGCTCTTGTTGTGCAGATGCTGTTGCAGATGGAGCCCTGTACCTGCATGCATAGCAAATGAATTAGACTGGCAATCCCCTTTATAAAGCATAAATATGTAATTTGTTCAGCTGTTGTAATTAAATATGTATGTGTGAAACAGCCACCATTCAGGTCATTAATGATGCGCCATGCCAAATTAGAGCTTACAGACAGTAATGTACATTGTTGTGCAATGAGGGAATTGCAAATAACATAGCTAAGCCTTTCCTAGTAAAGTGATGGATTCAGTGGCTTTAAAAGGAATATTTATATTTCCAACATTTTGATTGCTTCAGTCTATATTTACATTGATGCTCAATGAAAAAGATACAATTGGATGAATTTTTTTTCCCTGTATTTGTTTTATACTCTTTGAACATGACAGAATACCCATTAGGTACGTGTCACACAACGTTTATTGGGTGTAACATTTCATACCCGTTGGTAATATGCTGAATATGTTGCTATGATCATTCTTAAATATATAGTCAATTAAGATCTCTAAGTACCTTTTCTTCTGCATAATGTAGACAAACACTATATCAAAGCACTTGGACACTTTTAGTGCTTTCAGTGTATCTGCTTTTTAATCTTTGGACTTCAAAGATATGACTGGTAAAGGAATCCTCACTGTGGTAAACAATGTATATATTTCCATAGAAATCTGCCTGATAGAAAAATTGTTGTAATGAATTAAGCTTGCAAGAGTAGTGGTTTTGTTTTTTAAATGCGTGATGACTGGAGCATCAGGCTTGCTTTCTTCTGTCCACATGCTTTCTATTTACAAGGAAAAGGTAATTGTGGTTCAAACAAACCTCCTTGAATCTTCTTGAAATAACAAAAAAGTTAACGGGCAGCTGTTGTGGTACAGCAGCTAACATGCAGAATGAAAAATCACAACTCACTGCACCTTAAACGCATCTTAAACTCTCCTTCCTCAGTGTGTCTTCTTATGTGTTTAAAATAGATGAAGGTTTAGCGTACGTTTTGTTTTGACGGTCGGTTCCGAGTATACAAGAGCTAATCGTCTTGACCTTTCAGGCAAACAGGGCAGCAGAAGGAAGCATCTCAGAGTTAATTCTGTCGTGTTCACAGTAGGAATAGAACATTCCTCTGTGATCCTCTTTCACATGATTCACTTGGGCCTCCTGGAAGCCCATCCTGATGCTATTAGTGCTGGGCTTCTTAGGTCTAAAGGAGATCGACGGCACTGACATCACCCACTGCTTGCAGGCTGCTGTTAGGTTGGACAGGGCAAGCTGAGTTGTTAAGACTCATATTAAAGATGAAAATTCTGTAAGAAAATTAAAAAAAGAAAAGAATTTTCACAGGGAAAATTTCAAAAATTTTCTGTATTATTCATTAAATCTCAAATTTTCATCAATTTTTCCCTATTAACTCCATCATGTTTAATAGTAAAAAAACTAGATTAGTTGATAGATTATTTGAGAGGGTTTGCAGCTAATTTGGAAAAAAAATCTTTACTCCTTATTACTCTTCTAGTTCAGGTTCAAAAATTACAGTTTAGAGCTATAGCAAACTATTAAGAGTAAGGATTTTCTTTCCAGTTTAGAGCTATAGCAAACTGTGTAACTTGCCACATAACACCTCTTCAGTAGATATACTCTGTGACAAAAGCCAAATATTTCAGTGGCTTAAATGCATGTATTCAAGGCAACATCACAATAATTATTTGTAGAACTCTTCACATTTTAGTTAAATTAAAATACCACAGCTTGATTGCTTTCTTTTTTTCATTGCTTCATTTCTTCCTTCCTTAGTAACTCCACTTTCCTTCTTCTTTCCAGACATTTTCCCAAAATACAGTTTTTCCTGTTTTTTCATAGTAAAGTCTGTTTCATCTACAGCACGAACGAGTCAGATGTACAGGGTCTTGGCATGGTCGTTTACTGCATTTTAACACTACAATTATTGGTGCGTTGGGAAGCCGTTTCAAGGATGACTGCAATGATAACAGCCGTGATCACAGCCAGGCCTCCTGTAGAGTTTCCGTAGATTCTTTTTTTTCTCCTCCTTTCCTTACCTTTCTGTACTGATTTTAAGAATATCGAAGCTGCTGGTTCATAAGTTGAATTACTCAGGTTTAGCTACCTTTACTTGGTGAAGACTCTAAGTAACGTTAGGTTTGGAGGGTGGGAGACAGGTAAGGTAAAACATAGTTTTGTGTCGTGTTTTTGCCACTGGAAGATTTCTCGTACGCGGATGCTTTTCGGTTGCCTCTTTCCAGCGCACGCAGGCAGTTGGCTTCGCCGAGGAGTGGATGTCTGCGAGCTTTTGTGTGCGTGTGCGCGTTCGAGTCCAAGCTAACAGCTCAACTTCAGAAGCGGAGCCAGGCAGAAAGCACCCGAACTAACTAGTGGACGTTCACTTCACGAAGGGTTAAAATCTTGAGGCCGCATGGAGGATGTGTTCCCCTCATGCCAGGCTGTCAGAGCAGGCAAGGGCAGAACCGGAGCGTTTAATACATTAACCATTTCCCGGGAAGGGTGGCAGGCGCAGGGTGGCGGCCGGCCAGGTGCTTCGCGATAAGCGCCTGCGGGCCAGGCCGAGGCGAGCGACATGCTCCCTGGCAGTCACTGCTTTGGCCAGTGCTGCAGTAAACACTTTCCCTTGGATGTTGGTTTTCTGTTGTGTCTGGCAGCCACAGAGGGCTGCTTGAACTTTAGCCAGAGGCAAATATTTATACATCAGAGCATGCAGTGTTCAACGGGTCTGGCCTGCGAGCATGAGGAGGGCAGCTCGCTTTGTCGCCGGAGAGCAGGCATCCCCTCTTAATTGCGCCCGCGATGCGGCCAAGCGGCACCATCTTGGGGGTCGCGCTGGCGTTTGCGGCAGTGCAAGCTTTGGAAAGCTGTGAAAACATTGCCTTCTCCGCAATGCTTGGCGAAGAGGGACATCCTGACGGGAGCCGTGTGTGCCTTCAATTCCTGTTGGAAAGTTTACAGTTAATATTTTCCCTGGAACGCTGTCAAGCTTTTGACAGTGCCTGAGTGTATGCTGAGCTGTGAAATTGAGACGCAGAGCAAGTTGTGAGAAATCTGTTTCTACTCAAATCTGTAAAGGTTTATAAAAACTTCAGCGGAGGGAGAAGGAGGGGGAAAAAAAAGAAGAAAAAAAGAAAGGGGGGAAAGAAAAAGAAAAAGAAAAAAAAAAAAGCCCTGGGGCTGGGGCTGGGGCTGAGGTTGGGGCTGGGCTTGCCTCGCCGGGCGCGCGGCAGGTCCGCCATTTTAAGAATGCAGCGAGGGGCGAAGCTCTCCGCTCCTTACATGGCGGCTGCCTCGGCTGCAGGGCTGGCCAATGGGGCGGGCGGTGCCAAGTCACGTGACGTGCCACGACGGCACTGACAGCCATTTCCTCGTTTCTGAAAAACTTTGGTACCTCTGCGGAGCGCTTTACCTTGTTTTTGGTGCCAAATGTTCTCTGCCGCATGTGTCTCGCAGACTGGCATTTGTCCATAAAGTTATTTTAGTAGGTAAAAAGTCTCGGAGCACTTGAGCTCTGTGCGTTCTTTATGTAAAATGGATTTCCCTTGCTGGCCCAGGGCCAGGAGCGCGGAGCACGCGCTGGGCGAGGGGAGAGCTTCTCTGCAGAGGAACTGGTGGACTGACACACTCTAATTTTTTGGCTCCTGACCAGACAAGCTAGATGGATGCCAAAATTCAACAAAATAACACATTATTGTGTAATAGGAACAGTGCTCAAAGTGAGCAAGAGCTCACAGGAACTGAATACGAGCACTTTTTTTTCCTTTTTTTTCTCCTTTCTTCTTGTACAGCAGAAGCTCAGAACTGGCACTTTTAATATAGGGCTTCTATGGAACAAGAAATAAATATAACCACAATGTAAAGAATGAGCAATAATGTACAATCGGGAAGACGAAAGGGGGAAGAAGACGGGGAGGAGAAAGCGAGGGAGGGAGGGAGGGAGCGAGACAGAGGGAGCGAGCGAGACAGAGGGAGTTAAAATTACTTTTGTGAGACTTCCTTCAAACATGCTCCATAGTGCTGAGGGCTGGTTTAACCCTGTCTTCCCTGCAGCAGATCTCCAGCCAGACTCATGCATCCCATTTCCTTGTTTAAGTCCTATGCCCTCAAAAAACAAACGAACACACGTTAAAGGCAGCACCTAGAACTGCATGCCACTGAACTGGGGCCATCAGAGGGGCTGGAATCCGTGCAAAAAAAGTTCTTCCAGAAAAAAAAGAAGTTTTTCTCATGGTGCATCTCTGAAAGGGTGAGAACCTACATGAAATACTGGTTTTCCTCCTCAAATAGCCAGCATTACCTGGGTTTATCGTTGCTCATCTTACATTGTAGTAGCACCTCCTAGCACCAAACCAACTTTGTGGTAATAAACTAATTAAGCTTCCCTGAGAAGGTATATGACATTCCATAGCTTCATCTGCAGAATGCAGGTATCTCTGGGGCTGCACATGGCAACTCTTGGAAAGAGTAAAGCAACACAATAGGAAGTGAAAACTAACACAGCCTATGGAAACTGCAAGGGGTCGTTGGGTCAGCAGCATGTAATTACACGAGTTGGAAGCTGGCCAGGACAAGTAAGTCCATCAGTCAGAGAGACACCATGTGCCTACATGTATTGAGAACTTCCTGGTTTCAGAGAGGTCTGTTAACATCTCCTGGTCCTCTTGCTGGTGAGGAGAGCAGGAGAAGAGAAGGTTCCTGGAGGAACTCTGCAGGATGGGAGGGTCTCAGAGTGTTGCTTCCTGGTGGACTATGTGCATCAGGGCTCAACCCCATTCCCCACTGAGTGATGGTGGACATGCTTGCAAAGAATGGGAAACTACCTTCCTCAGCCATGAGATTGCATCTTCCCAGAGCACAAAATAACGGGCATAAATCTTTTCTACCCTCATGGGGTTTTTTCCTACCCACTACACCTCATAAAGGCAGCTTGATTTCCCCCTAAAAGGATCAAAATCCATTGGAGCATAGGCCGATTACTATCCTCTTAGTGCTCTGGTTGGATTTATCCTTCTTATCAAGCCTGTGTATTCCTAAGACAGATAACTGCTGCAGTAGATAAACAGCAAGATCTAAACCAGAGACCTTCCTGGGATTGCATCTTGAAATCTGCCTGGAGAGGGCAAATACAATAAGAGCATGCACAGTTCTCGTGCTGTATCTCAGATTTGACCTGCTAAAGGGAAATAGAAAGGGCCTGGGTCTTCTTATTACTTTATTAAAAAAAGATTACTGTAATTTTTTTTTTATTACTATTTTTAAAAATTTTGGGGGGGATTTGGTTGCTAGATTTCAGGGGTCATTTTGGGTTGAAATCCAGCTGTGCTGTGCACCCACCAACTCCTTCCTATTGTCCCTGCTCTGAATTGGTTACAGGAGAGAATAAATCGAGGGTAAAGAAACTGGTTTGGTGTGTTTGTGGCCCTGGGGGAAGTAAACTGTATTAATGATATGTTATAGTATTTAATTTGGATTTTTTATACCTTATCAAGTACACAATAGAAAATGCAAAATAAATAGTAAATAAAAAATAATGATATGGGAGTTAAAGTCATCCTGGTGTGCAGTAACATTAACTGTAGCAGTAATTACAGTTTGGACTTTCCATGTAAAAAGTAGATTTTTTCCCCCCATAACTGGTTTTATATCCTTCTGGAACAAAATAAAAAAATCTCCTGACAGTTTTTTAATTGAGGTTTTGTAGCTTTAATGGTCCAAGGCTATAAAGAAGTCAACCCTTCTGCCAGTTTTTTAAGGCCAGATAAGGGTTTGACATCATGTTTAAGCACGTGTGTTTCTCCCTGCATGTGTATCCACGCACTGGCTCCCTTTCGTTCCTTCTCCATCTCTGGTAGAAGGAATAGGAGATCTTCAAAGCAAATGTTATTACAGGGTTCAGCAGTGTAACATAAGTTACTCTTCCTGTCAGTGTATGTGGATTGTTTGTCTCTGTGGAGCTGCCTGGGTATACCTGTGGTATGATAATAGTGAGCAAAAGTGCAAAGAGGACATTTCTGAGAACCTGTTTATGCAGCTTAGAGTTAGGGTGTGAATGACTGACCCACCTCACTCCCATAGATAGCTGCAGCACTGCAGAGGGTCCACTGCTGCCCCACAGTTGGCTTTCCAGAGCAAACTCTTTCCCTAGCAAGCAGGGATATACCCAGGATTCTGCATGCCTTGCTCTGGAGCTGTGGCTTTATGGCCAGGAGAGCGTTAGAAGTCAATACAAATTACATGAGCTTTACACCCAGAGATGTAACTTGCCTTGGGTTACCATTTTGGCACATAGGGTTCAGGGAACATCCAGCTTTGCAATGTATCCTCTCTGTCCCCTGGCCAGCTTTACAAGTACATCCTTCTGCTTGGTGTGCTCTTCCTCAGGAAAGACCTGGTTTTCAGGACTTCAAAAAAGTAAGAAAGCTATTGAAAAAAAAAAGTAGCAAACCCAACCCAAACCCTTAATAAAAAGAGCAATTGAGGGGTGAGGAAAAGTAACCTGGAGGGAAAGAAAGGGCTGTAGGTGATGTGCCCAGTCACTGGGTAGCAACCAGGCAATAATGTGGCTCAGTTAAAGCTGCTGTAGAGCGTGGATGTCACAAGAGTATCGTTGGACTAGTGTAACTCCACCATCTTCAGGGACAGGGGGACAGTTTGCATGGATGGGGTAGGAGAATCTTGTATTACTTCTCTTTTTTTTTTTCCTGTGTGTTTGTGTTAATGTGTTCTTTTTTACTCTGAAAAAAAACCAAACCAGCAACAAACCACTTTAAGAACTGTAAAAAAGCCCAGGTGCAGTAACAATAGCCGATCCCAAACAAACAGCAATTTGCTCTTGCCACTCTGCAAAGATAAAGCATGTCATGTACATTAGCAAAAGATAACTGACATTAACACAGTAGGCAAGGTGATTACGTACCACACTATTGACTCTGCGTGATCATTATTGCTATTTGGTGGGTTGCTTAAGTGGGTACCTGAAGGTTAAGTAATAACTGTAGTAAGAATGAGAGGGAAGCAGAGAGAAAGAGAGAAAGGAAAAAGAAGATAGAAAACATTGACACAAGGTTAAAATGGAGGAAAGTGGATAAGTGAGGGTGTGGATGTCTGAGGAGAAAGGTGAGGTGGCTGTGCCTTGGTAAGTGATATTTAAGGGCTGGTGGCTGAGTAAATAATGCATCCAGTTGTGTTTTCTTTGGGGTTTTTATGTTTGTAAAATAACAGAACTAACCCACAATTTTGGAGTGAACCTGTGATGGTTCAAGTAAAAACCAAAAGGGAATTATAATCACTTTCTGCATTTTCCAAGAGGCTTTCTCTTTCCCCAGCTTTAAACAAAATCCTGGAGTGCAAGGTCAGGATATAGAGGTTTTTAAAAAAAACTGCCTTCTCTTAACTCATCTGAATATTTGTGTGAGCCTTTGAAAATGCTTGGTTTGTTTTCATACTTTTGAGTGTGCATGGCCAGAGAATTTGTGAGTCTTTGAGGGCTCGGATCCAGCGCTGTGGTTGAAGTCCATGGCACTGCTCTCACAACCTGCAGGTCAGGGTGCTTGCAGGGCTTAGTTAAGCCATTGACAGCAGCTTTGTGGGGTGGTGAGCATCTTCCTGTTTGTGTGGAGGGGGCAACATTCTGTGGGCATTACTGCTTTGTAGTGGAATAGTAACTATATTCTGGAATCGATTGATTCATGCCAGCTTCTCCTTTGGAATGCATTTCTGACATGATAATATCATGCTGCAGAATCAAGGTTTAATTTCAAATTGTATCAACCTATTTACGAAACATACCAAGGGGACATTTTTCAGGGGAATAGTTCTCTTCTTTCTGTAGATTGAGAAATAAAATACTTCTTTTAATATTGAGCTCTCCAGGAGCTAGGGCTAACTATTTCACTGAAATTAGTATCTAAAAGGGAGTCATTGCAAATTTTATATTGACATGCAGAATGTAATGGTATGGCTTTTTTAGGGTGCTTAGGCACAAAATATGTATGTGCATTCCAAACTAGCTAATAGTTTTGCAACTGGTGAACATAAATTTTAATATCTATACTTCCCAGCTTGTAGCAGTGTTGTCTGAAGTCTGAGATGACTGATGTTAATCTCCAACTTGTTTGTGGCTTTCCAAAAATGAACTTGAAGTAGAATGTGATGTAATTCCCATTCATATTTAAATTTACAATAGGAAGTGCTATATGGGACCTGTCCTATGTAATGCTGCTTAACAGAACTTCAAAATACACCTGTATTCCCTGTGTTCTTGCATTGCAAAAGAAGGAATAGGCATGTTAGCTGTAAATTGCACTGCTGTTCTTAGGGCTTCCACTTGGATGCCTCCTGTATCATAAATTCCTCCTCTTGTGCTCTGAAGTTTGGAGTTTCCAGACATTAAGCAAAACAAAAGAAAGGTGGAGGTAATGGTGCCATCTCAGTTTCTTCTTGGGGAGCAGCATTTGGGGAATGGCGTCTTACTAAGACACACATGAGAAGTCTAGAATTTCATTTTTACTGTTTCTTTGCAGTTAGACTGAAATTAGACAGGCCTCGTAGTTGAGAATTTTATAGGTAATCCCTTTGAAGACAGAGGATGAAAGCCTGAAGGAAAGAGGAATTTCTGCTGTTGATCTCGAGCTGGCTCACGAGTCGCTTCCTTGGTCTGTGTGTGGAGTAAGTCATTACGCAGTGCAGTGCCTCCGAATCCATGGCTTTTGTTAGGCTAAGGCACGTTTCGTGGCAACATGATGATTTGGAGCCAAATTTCAGAGATGCTGAGCCCCCCTCCTTTCCCCCCACAACTTGCATTCAGGTCAGTGAAGCCACGAGTCGAACCCTTCCAAGTGAGTGGCATATCTGCTGCGAGCCAGGCAGTGGCTCATGACCTGCAGGAGTTTTTTGGGTGTCTCTCCTGCGCTGTAGTTCTAGCCATGAGCGCTGGATTTGTTTGAGAGCAAACAGAGACGCACTAATTGATGAGAGTGTTACACAAATAAGAAAGAGAAATGGGATGGGTAAAATAAAGGAACTGTAAAACACACTATTATGCCTGGAAAGCCAAGCTAATCCCAGAGGAATTCTGCTAGGATAAAATGTTAGCTGCTTTGACATTTTAAGCCTTTTAAGAGTTGTCTTGGAATTTTCTTTTTTCATTCGTTACTTTGTTAGATCAGCCTAGAGAAACGTGGCTTACATTGTCCTCCCTCTCTCCTCCCCTTCCTGCCTTGGCTGAAGGTAGCTCAGCACATGCTTGGCTTGTTAGTGGAAATGAAATGGTTAAGCGAGTTGAACCTCAGGTGCTTTGTTCTTGTGCTGGATGCCTGCTGCTCTGGAGGCAGACAGAAACTCCTCACGCTGAACCGCAGTGCTCCTGCCGAGAGCCGAAGACTTTGCTTACCCTACAAGACCACAAAATGAGTGGCTGCAGTTGAGTAACCCGAGTACGTTGTGGAGACTGGAGCAGGGCAGAAAGTGGGTGCATTAGCTCAACTCCTTTTCTGACCTTTTCTTTCACTGTTTCTTCCACCTTTCATGGACTTTATCCCTCTTTCACCTCAGATGGGTAGGCAGGCATGCTGCTTTAATGAAAGCAATACTGTGTCAAGAGGGACTGCTGGCAGAACCCTTCCCAGCCAGTCTGACCTAGCACCTCAGCAATGTTCTTGGCTTTGGCCAGCAACAGCTTGAAAACCCAGGTCTGTTTCTGAATCCAGATGGTGGTGCGTTGCCATATGTCAACAACACATGTCATCCTGATTAAAATTTTAACCACATCCATTCTGCCATCCCCATAAACCATCCTCGGCCCACTGCGTGGTGAAGGCTTCTTCCACGCCGATCCTCTTCCTCCAGCAGAAAGGAGCTGTTGGCATCTGTGAAGGTTGAAGCCATTACTTCTGCATTGATATCTGCCTTCCCATCCAGCTCCTTGCCTGCAAGCTCCACCTGTGAGGGCATGTTGTCCTTATCAGCACTCCTGGAATAAGGTCTTTGCTCTGGAGCATGGGCTTGAAGTGTTGGAACAGAAAAGGAAAAAAAAAAAATACCCCCCAAACCTAACTTATTTAATCACTTGTTAGGGCCTGTTGAGTTGTCTGTTAGGAAGTGTCCTGCCCAGGTTTGGAAAGAGAGATAACATATTCTTGTTGAAACATAACCTTCTCAGGTTGCCACTGAAAGCCATTTTGAACTTGGTGATGTGTTGAAGACCAGGGCTCGCAGTCCTGTACCCAAGGTGGATGCAGCTCCCTTTACCTTGATTTCTAAGCTCTAAGGTGTAGCCCTTTCCCTAATCTGTGAATCCCCACACCTCCTGGGGCAGGGAAATGTCTTTCAGGGGATTTGCATAGAAAAGCTTCTTGAGCTCTTCCCTTTGTTTGAAGAGAGGGGTTCTGGTAGGCTGCAGGGTTAGGACATGCTACAAGCTGCTAAATTCAGGCCAGGGACTCACTCTGATCAGTCTTTTGGAGACTGGGTTAATTTGTGAAGTGGAAGTGGTTTCCCCGGTTGTGCCTCTCGGTTCTTTCATATTTTAACTTGGTTTCTGCAGCAGCTTCCCCTCTGTCTGTAGGTAATGCTCACATAACGTTTATCCCTTTGGCTAATTTCATTCCAGTGTGACAGACAGATAAAAGCTCTCAAAAGACACCAAGTTTCTACTTTTTTGTTTTGTTGTTGAAAATGGTGACTGAGCAGGGAAGAGACATCCCTATCCATATCCTCCCAGGAGGAGTGTCAGCAGGGTGAGCCTCACCTTTGTCTGTCCAGTGTGTCCGTCAGCACGCGGAGAGCTTGGAAGCAGCCACACGCAAGCTGCCTCTTGCTCTTCCAGATGTGAAGGCCAGAGGTCGGGAAGGGAGGAATCACAGGGAAGGGGAAGATGAATCATAAAGGAGTTGGGGGAGACACGCAGGATGTTGTCCTGGGAGGAATGAAGACATGCAATGCAAAATCCTCAGGAAATAAGGCTTTGTTTGCTCTAGTGGTTGTGGAACAACTTGTCTTTCTGAGAAGAGGGACAGCAGAGGAGAGGAAAGAAGCTGACATGGCTTCCTATTATTACATTTTTTCTCTATGTGTATTTTTTCCCACCTCTTTGTGGCGTGGTGGATGTTGCAACCAATTTTTGAGCTCTCTTTTGGTAAGGCATACAAATGTATTGTTAAAGTGTCTCATCCAGAGCTTGTAGAAGTTGGGAGAAGTTGGTAGTAGACATCAGTTATCCATATCTGAACTTGTTTGCAGGCTTTATGGCTTGGGACTGTTGCTTCTGTCCCCAGGGGGAATCTGGGATGTTCACCTTCTAAACAGAGGCATGGCTTGTGTGAGCAGTCTCCTAAATCACTGCAAGTTAGTGTGCATGTATGAACATCCTGTAAGAACCTTCTAGTATCCTTTGAAGGCTTCCTTTTGGAAACCAAGGATGGTGAAGTGCTGACCTGCTCTTAAGTTCCGGGACCACATGAAGCACTCACTTCCAAGCTTGAGTCTCTCCATCACAGTAACAAAAGCAGTATCCTTGCTCCAAAGAGGAGCACAAAGGCAGCAGTCAGACTGGAGGTAGGATTTTGGACAAGAACTTGTAGGGAATGCCCTCTGTCCCCTACCTCATATTGCCAGTTTGATTGCATTTCTAGAGGAGGTACCCCTAATAGCCTTTGCATTTTCACATTACAAGTCCAGGAGCTCTAACGTGCAGCCTTCAGTCTTTGTTGCGGTGCTGTTACACCTATCTGCAGAATTCATGAGTTACCCAAAAGAAAAGAAAAGAAAACAAAACAACAGGCAGAACTTCTCTAATACATTGTGCATGACTGTCTGCACCAGGGAGGGGATGGATTTGGATCTCTTTTTTTTTCTGGGCAGTCACATTTTTTCAAGACAATGCCAGAAGCATGCTTTCAGTTCTCTTTCAGCGACTGACTGCTGGTGGGTAGTATGCCAGTGTAGAGAGATGCTATTTATGCAGCAGAGCTCGTTGCCTTTTTTTTCTATTTGGTATATATTTGTACCAGCTATTGAGTTAGATTCCTGGCTAGCGTAACACAACACAACTCCATTGGCTCCTGTGATTTCCACAGTTCAGAGTCTGGCATCTGTTTTATTTTCAATGTATATTGAACGTCCAGGCTGTTAAAACCCTTGCCACTAAACCGAGGCTGTCGTGTAATACGCCGTTGACTTTCTGCAGGGCTGCTACGAATAGCAGTGGAGGAAATTCAGAAGCTGTTAGGGTGACTTTTCTTACACTTTATAAAGTCTGCTCTGATTTGATAAAAACACAAAATGTAAATATCTTTCATGAAGTTAGGGAGTCCATGTCTAGTGGAGAAATCAGTTTTTATGGAGTCTGATCCCAGTTTTGCCTTTGACCTGCTTGGGGCTTTGGGGACTTGCCTGTGTTTCGGTTTCCTCTTCCATGAAATGCCAATAATGTGTGGAGATTAATTAGTCAGTGGATGTCAAACCCTGGATTTTGTAAATGCTGGGGTTACTGTTTCAAAAACTTCCTTCTCTGGGTTAAAAGGAAACAAGCCTAAGGATTGTTGAAGTCTTAAGCAATGTTGTTGGATGTTTTTTCAGTGACGCAAATGCCGATCTCATTCTTTAAAAGATCAGAATGGATGTCGATGGTAAATAAAATTGCTGGCCAATAACTTGCAGCAGTTAAAACAAATTTGATTAAGCATTAACTGTGGAGAAACCTTCTTAAAGACAAGCACACTGTAACCCTTGGGTTGTTGCTTATCTGCATTTCCAATATATATAGTTATTTGCCAGCGACTGAATAATGCACTGCTGGGGTAGGGTCCCTTCAGGGCACAGAGTTTGGGTGCTGTGCAATAGGAATGAGCTCAGGTGGGAATCTTGCTCCTTGTGTCCCAAACGAGGGCACTTGGATCCATGAAATTCCTGCTCTAGTTAGGTGTATGGGGAATGTTCCTGTCCAAAATGCAAGCACCAAGTGGCTGTGAAGATCTCGGTATTAGATGCAAAATGCCTGTGCCCTGCACGATTGCCACTTGATGTGCTCATGTTGTAGAATCATAAAATCATAGCATGGTTTGGGTTGGAAGGGACTTTTAAGGGTCATCTAGTCCAGCCCACTGGCAGCAAGCAGGGACACCTTTAGCTAGATTAGGTTACTCAGAGCCCCAGAGAACCTGACCTGGAATGTTTCCAGGTATGGGAGATTTCCCACCTCCATGGGCAACCTGGGCCAGTGTTTCTCCACTCTCAGTGTAAAAAATGTCTTCCATGTATCTAGTCTGAATCTCTCTCCTTTAGTTTAAAACCATGTCCTGTCACAACAGGCCCTGCTAAGAAAGTAAGTACTGGAAGGCTGCACTAATGTCTCCCTGGAGCCTTCTCTTCTCCAGGCTGAACAACCCCAGCTCTCCCAGCCTGTCCTCACAGCAGAGGTTTTCCAGCCCTTTGATCATTTTTGTGCCTCCTCTTGACCTGCTCCAGCAGGTCCAGGTCTTTATTATGCTGAGGACTCCACAGTTAGATACAGTACTCCAGGTGAAGTCTCACCAGAGCAGAGTAAGGTGTCCTTGGGTGGCTTATCACTGGCCACAAAGAAAGGCTGTCTGGAGCAGTAAATAGACCATGTCTCTGTTGTTCAATCTTGGCTGTTAGCAGCGGGACAGCCTCAAGCTAGTTTGAGGACTCACTTCCTTATGATAAACCTCCAGAAACGATGTGTAAATAATACCCATTGTCCTGCTTGAATTCAGAATGTTGTAGACCTGAAGGAAAGGCCACCCCACCCTCAGGCGAACCCTCAGACACTGGTTTGTTGCAGGGGTGCAGCGATAGGTGAAAAATCACATTATTTGTACCCCCTGCTTGCACTGGGCTGTTCCACTTGCAGTCCTGCAGTCCACTTCCACCCTGACATCGGGGTCTTGGAGCCCACCTCTGAAATTCTTGCCTTTTTGCAGGCTTTAGGCTCGTCTCTTCTTGTTTTCTCAGTGGTGATATTTGTGGTTTCATTCTTACCAGATTGTTTTCTTTAATTTAATGAGATTTATCCTCCAGGTTTGAAAGGGAAATCCTCCTTTGGTTTTCTCAGATGGGGTGTTTAGTCACAGCAGGTCATGTGCATGTGTTTTTTATCTCTGGAGAGAGACAGATGCAGCTGGAGAAGACAACTCCAACTCATGCTCAGAGCAGTGTTTGGAAGAGGAAGGCTGTTTATCTGCTCTCTGCCCACTGGTGTCCTGGGAACTGGCTTTGACCGAGTGCTAGCTGTTGTGGAGGTAAAGCTAGGTCAGGAACATCACCTCAGGCAATAGAGGAGGGAGAATTGTTGTACCTATCATAAGTGCAGTTTATGATATGAAGGAGTTAAGTTTCCCAACCTGGCACACGGGGACAACCCTGTTATTTGCTCAGCAAAGATTTTTATGTCTGCATCTTTCTGATCCAGTGTGTTTTAAATTCACTGCAAATAATTCTTTCAGCTGTTTCCTAGACATCCTGTCACGCAAGTGGATAAAACAATATAGCCAGCTCAGTGGAAAAAATAATAAATTATACAATAAAAATGTATACAGTGTACTCTTTGTGTTAGGGCCTGATTCACCACTGTGTTACTCCAGGTTTCCACCATCAAAACTTAGGAGTTTGCATGGCCAAAGAGTGAAGACAGTGGTGCATCAGGCTGGTGGCAGCAGTACTATGCTGAAGTTTGAGAAACAATTAAGAACAAAATGCTCATGAAATCATGCATATGAAGTTCATTGCTTATTGGTAATGGTGACTTTGATAATATTAACATTTATGAAAATGTTTCTTAGAATGTTTTCATATGCATATTTAAACCCTGGAAATCCACTGTTTGCACAGGAGTGCCATTAGTGTTGTAAATCAGACTGCACTGTTAAAGAACATACTAAAAATGTGAGGAACTAAGAGAAATGGTCTGTTTTTTAATCAATAAACCAGAGTAGAATTACTGTCCAGGCACGTACATTACTGCTTCTACAAGCCGTAAGCAGCACGTACTTCCGTACAGGCAACAAACTTGGGTGCTCTCATTTTCTCCCTGGAGGTATTTGCCTCTCTCCCCTGGTTACATTTGGCATTGAGACTCCTAAATGCAGGCGTGGGGCCAGGCACCTGGTGGAGCTCCAAGTAGAGAATAATTAAGTAACTAAGAAGAAATCCTGACCCTTTTTATGCAGAGCAAAACTCAAAATGTTCAAATTACCTGGGAATGCTGGAAGTTGATCGTCTCCTCACGGGATAAGGTTTTGACTCCTGGAGCAGGGAGGTGCACGTGGAGGACTGTATCAGGTTAACATATGGCAGGTTGTGATTTACAGAACCCAAGAAAGGGGCACGCAACACGGTGCTTTAAAAGATCTTTGTCCCAGTTCCAGTTTAATTTCCTCCCAGCCCTCCATGTACACACGTAGCCCCTTCTCCATATGATCTCTATATGAAGAGAGGTGAATGATGTGTGTGAGGATAGCTGAGGAGGATGCTGTAGGGCCAGCCCAGCAGCCATGAGGAGGTGTTGCAGAGTGCCCCCTGAGGCATTTCTCCAGTCTGTTGCAGGTACCTTCTGGGAGCTGGTGGGAGAGGTGACTTGCCAGACAGAGCTGGGGCTAAGTCTGTGCAGAATCAGCCCACAAGGCAACAGAGCTGAGCTAATTATGGAGGTGAATATGGGTTGTGCAACCTCTCCAACAGGCTCAGGTCTCCCGGTACCAAATTTGTTTCATAGGAACTGTGGAGCAGCCACTGAGCATTCGGTGTCAATCTGCTTGTGTTTAAGCACTGATCTGCTGCAAGAAGTGGGGGGATTGGTGGCCTGGTGCCAGACCTGGGCTGCCAGAAGAGCTCAGAAGTTTCCTGATCCCGCTCCCCACCTCCCGTCTCCGAAGGGAGCTGCCGCCTCTTTCCCATGACAGCTTTGTCACCCGTCCAAAACACAGGCATTTGTCAGGATGTTCTCTCCTTTCCTGTGATGGAAGAGACTCCGTTTCTGCCTTGTGGTGGGGAAGGTTTGGGCTTTCATGGTCTTCCCATGCACAGACTGGTTATTT
This sequence comes from Galbula dea, assembly GCA_013399015.1. Taxonomy (NCBI): domain Eukaryota; kingdom Metazoa; phylum Chordata; class Aves; order Piciformes; family Galbulidae; genus Galbula; species Galbula dea. The sequence continues at coordinate 791,850 of VWZX01006240.1, read as the reverse complement.
TAGGGAATAGGCAGCAGCAGAGCCGGCTCAGGACTGGGGGTACAGTGCATGCATGCAGAGGTTCCCAGACAGAGTCAGGGTGATCCGCTCCTCTGCATGCACACCACCAGCATTCTGCAGGAGTGCCTACGCTAGCTGCCTTCATCCTCAGCCAGTTGGCTCCCTCGAACCCGTGCGTTAGCAAAAATCCACTTAATCATTTTTCATCACAATTGAGGAGAATTTTCAGTGTATCCTCAAAGTCAGCATTTAATCCCCAAACCCCAACTGCATTTTTACTCCACTTCACACTTCCCATTTTCACCTTAGCCCACCCGGATACACAGAGGGTAAAGAGGAGTGACTGCTTTTACTACATCAAAGTAGATAACGTGAGTCTGTGTTAATATAAACACAAAACAGCAACGAAGAGAAGTGTTCAGTTTTCAGACCAAAGATCCTAGAAATTTGTGTAATGATAATGTCAATGCGTGAGTGGATATCCCTTGCTCATGCTAGGGCCAAATAACAGCCCAAGTGTACGGTGCACAGTCAGACCCTCATTTACTAAATTATAGAGTTCTCAGTAATGTTACTCAGGTCAGTGGGTGAAGCAGCTGTGGGTTAGGACACTACAAATCTGACAAGAATTAATGCATTAGTAATTCTTTTAAAGCCTGTAATGTATCCACAGCTTCCAGGGGAGGTATTTTCAGATAAGAAACGTAGAAGTTGGTTGTTATATTAAGCTGGCTCGCGTTAATGGGAGCCTTTCTTACCATCGTTTCCGATTGCATTAGTGGCAAATTCTGCTCTTTTAAAGATTAATGGTCTGAGTGTAATCTAGAGAGGAAACATGGCCTTGTGGTAGAGGCAGTGGCTGGGGACACCAGAAAGTTGGCTTTAGATCATGCCTTGGCTGCAGACATCCTGGACACGTTGCTTGGGGAGGATCTTGGTGCTTGGACTCATGTTATGTGGCATGGATGTGTGTGGGTGGGCTCTGGGTGCTCAGGAAGCCCCTCTCGTAGCAAGCGGGGCTGAGGGTCTGGTCCCAAACATGCACACCTCAGTCTCCCTCCCTGCAAAGCATGAGGAAATTACAACAGCAGCCTCCTGCAGAATTGTCTTAAAGACAATTAAGATTTCTGAGGTGAGTTGTCCAGGTTAGCTACTGATTATACTTGTAAGAGTGTGTTCCTATGTGTATGCATATGACATATCCTCCCTTTTGACTTCTGAGATCTAAGATGTCCTTTGGCAAAATCCCTGTGGTGAAAAGGTGTTTCATACAGCCATATGGGAATGATTCTCCTGGTCAGAGATAAGTGGTGTCCCAGTGCTTCCAGACCCATTTGGTTTGGGGAGGAAAGGGCTCATGGCTGTAGCAGGGAGACTCCTTCAAGGTTTGAAATTGTTTGCTGGCTGCAGAGATATTCTTGAGTCAAGATGATGTGCTTCAGTTGACAGATGAGTATTGTCTCCCCAAAAAAAGCCATTAAATACCAAGTATACTTTTCAAACAGGATGTAGAAAACTATCTGTGTGCAGGCAGTCCCACAGTTTCACTGTAAACAAATTTATTCTCCTATAGCACATCTATGCTGTAAGTCAAGGTACTGTCATGTATGAGGTGTCGAGGCAAAGATGCATTTGCAAGCTCTTGTTCCAGCCTGCAGAAGGGCTCTTTAGGTGTTCCCAGATGGTACTCTTATGAATCCCTCTTCAATTAAGTGAAATTTTTGCGACACTAGCTTGTTAATATGTCTTACTTAGCTGTCTCTTGTGTTCAGAGTTCCTGTTTGGTTTCAGAGGTCCCCTCTTTTCTCCCTTGCCCATCGCAACGTTGTTTTCTTAACATATGTTGAGTAATAAAAAGCCTATTCACCACCACAAATCATTAAACTAAGAACTGTCATTAGAAATGTGTATGTAGAAGAGCAGGGGAAGTGGCAGTGGGAAAATGTATCGGTGCCACACATTTCTCATTGTGTTTTAAGTATAATCGTGGCCTGTTTTCTCCATATAGATACAGTGGTTTTGTAACATTGAGTTTTCATTAAATTGCTGCCTTTGTTCATACCCTCACAACAGGGGCAGATGCAGGGGATAGGTTTGCAGCTGACTTGGGTTCTCTGCAGTTGTCTGAAGGAGCCTTCAAGTTAGGCAGAGTTCATTGTGTCTGGTTGTTGTCCCCTTTATCCTGCAGTGCTGGTGTAAGAGGACAGTAACCTGGCTGAAACGGGGCTGGGGAGCTTCAGTTGCATAATACATAGCAGGAGCAGGCAGGGTTTGGTGGTAAAAGTGCCTTCCACGCATTGCTCTGTGGTTAGCAGTTGTGTTTCCCTCCCTATATCAGAGCCCATGCCAGGCATCTTCGGCTTCGCCTCGTTCCTCCTCGTCTCTTCTTATGCCTTCCCTTTCCTCTTAGTAAACTTTTTCCAGCATTCAGCTACTGTGTCCTCTGCTGGGCTCTGCGGAGTGAAACCTCCTCCAGATCTGACGTCGTCTGGCAAGCACTGCTGTCCTGGGGAACTTTTGACTTGTGAAATAGCCAAGCGTGGGGCCAGCAGTGGCCAAAGACCCAGAGGAGCTGCGCGGCCAGGCTGGCTCGGGCCAGAGAGAAGTTTGTGCAAGATGGGGATGAGTTTGTAACAAGGCTGCTCTGCGGGCTGCCAGCACTTCCCAAGGGCTGGTTTGGCAGCCTGGCCGTGCCAGGACCCTGGGACCTTCCCGCCGTGCCCACTGTCCCCCAGCCAGCGGAGGAGGTGGTGGCCGTATGCCACGCAGGGATTCCCTTTCCTCAGGGCTGCCAGGTTAAAGCAGCTTAGTTCCATTGAAGCAGAAAGTAGCAGCACTACGGTGAAGAACTGGGGCCTTTCAGTGTGTAAATAACCAACACCGCATGTGGATTTGATTTTCAGCACAGAGGTTTCACGTGGGGTTTTTTCTCCTTCACTCATCCAGACCCAGGCGTGATGTGGAGCAGCAGTGAAGCTTGCCTGGGTGCGAGGCTGTTCCTCCGCCGGCGAAACGAAATATTTTCACGCTTTTTATCTGTGTGCAAATTAAATGAGTTAATATGGGATAAAAAAAAAAGAAAGAAGCACATTTGTTTACATTGTCTGTCCTCCTCTGGGGTAACAATCTACAAATTGATCTAAAAAGATCAATTTGCTTCAGGGGGAAAAAAAAAAATAAAAAAGAAAATTGTATTAAGCCACAATCACGCTAATTATTGACCGGGGAAGCTGAGCTCTGGGTATCACTGAGATTATAATAATTCTATGGAGCTGGTTTTTAAAAGCAGTATCTTAACGTGGCTCTGAGCACTGAATTAAACTGCAAGTTGTATAACAGACTGCTTCTCAGTTGTAAGGTTTGGGTGAAGAACAATAAGCTGAAAAGTAATGGAAGATAAAAAAGGTGAATCCAAAGGAGAAGTAGAATAAGTGTAATCTTTCAAATCAGCATGCAAACAGAACCATGGCTGCAGCAGAAACTTTAGTGCAAGTAATAACATTATGTATTACTTCTAAATTTGTCATTTTGTGTACAGCATTTGTGTACTGGCAAAAGGCTCAGTGTTAAAGGCATTTCTGTCAAAACAACCCGTTGCTTTGGGGGACCTAGTATGAACTTTATTGGCAAAAGCATTTTTTATTTGTAGAAGGTACAGTTACAGCAGAGCAGTTTGCCAGCAAAGCCGTACAAGGAATTTCTTTGCCAGGCTGACCTAGCCCATCGACTTTCTCAAAGTGATCGGTTCTCCGTCGGCTTCGCTTTGCTCTTAGGAACAGCAGAGCTCCTTGTGTTTGCAGAGCGTGTGGGGTTCATGCTCCTTATTATACTTTAACTGGGGAAAGGCAACGATGCCAAAGGCTTCAGTGGTGACCCTTTGCTCTTGCGTTGCCAGAGCCCCGCTGGTTCCGACAGGGGAAGGCTCCTGCCCTCCGTGCCAGTGCACTATCGGCTGCGAGGCGCCTGATCGATGGACTGGGGCTTTGCCACTGGAACCGGTCCCACGAAAACATATCAGCCTGCTCTGCGCAGTGCTGAGGGCTGGAGGAGGATGAGAATAGCAAGACCACACAGTGGCAAAAGCTAGGAAGGAGTGAGATTTAATACAAAAAGAAAAAAAAAAAGGGAAAGAAAGAATAGTTTATGGTAATGATGGTTGTTTAAGAACCTAGTGAGGACAAGGATCACATGTAGAGGCACCATGTTTCCCTTAACTGACTTGTCTAGTGGGAAAAATGGGACAATCTTCTGTGGACACAAGCTCATTTGAAATAGATCTTTATATATTTCACTTCAGCCGTTAAAACTTAGCCAACGATTGCACTTTTTAACGTGGAGCAGTGTCATGCATCCATTGGATTCCAACCTGCAAGCAATGTTTTCGCCGATATGGTTAAGTAACCCAATACTTTCTATAGCTGAAAGATCAGTCGAACAAAGTATCCATCTAATTAAATCTAATCAGTCAGTGCACAAGCTTACATTGTGGTCATCGCCTTGGTATGTACAGGAGGTTTTGAAGCAGTGAAGCAAGGGGCATGAGACTGAATAAGTGTTAGATGATGAAAGGCAAGGGTTAAAAATTTTCAAACTACAGTGTTAACATTTCTTCCCTGTCATCAGCTATCTAATATTTTGGTATTTCGGGGGGGGGGGG
>VWZX01006240.1:620247-787187 GCA_013399015.1 Galbula dea | reverse complement strand
TATTGTTGGTGTGGGGGGGGGGGGGGGAGGGGGGTGTTGGGGGCTGTGTGTGTGTGTGTGTGTGTGTGGAGAGAGCAAAGAAAAGAAGAAAAGAAAGAACAAACAAAGTATGCATGGCATCTAGATCCTGGGTACAATGCAGCGAGTGCTCTGTGAGCTGCAGTGTCCAAGTTAGTCTGTATGCAGAGTTAGTTGCATCCTGGTGTTTATGTTAGAGGCTTTCATGCAGTATAATGATAATACTCTTTTAATGATGGAAGGTAAGAGTTTTTCAGGTTCTTGGACTTCTAGTGGCAGACTCTGGATGTCTCAAGCAGGAAGATGATGGGTGTTTCTTAAGGCAGTTTTATGGAAAAAAAGATAAGGTTTGGTGTTAGGAGCTACAACACACACAGCTGCATATGATGTGAATAAGTAACTACTGCTAATTTCATCCCTTGAACCCAGATACACCCCCTGCAGTGCAGGACAGGAGCAGGCCCTTACAAATAATCTTCCTCAACGTCTTCTGGTTTTTGAGACTGCTTCTCAAAACTACCCCACAGCTTCAGCAACATGAGGACAGGCCAAGCCAAGGGCATCTTTTTGCTCTTATGCAAGTGGGTAAAACGGCACTCCAGGGCAGACTTTGGCCATAAACTTTTTGCTCATATGAACTCTGACCATGTGGCCAAAGCAAACCTAAATAATGTTTGAGAGGTTGGGGCAGGTTCTCAGTGCAAATCGATGTGAGTCTGCAGAGATAAGCAGCCTTCTGCTGGTGATTGATGCTATGGGGTGGCTTGGCCCCGTGTCATGTCTCTGCTGAAATCCCAGGGAGGCTCACCCTGATTGCCTCCCTGCAAATCTCTTTCATTAACTTCTTCCTTCTCGACTCCACGTTAAATGAGCCGGAGTAGCCTAATCCGGTGGCGTGGCCGAGGGCTGCGCTGGAGATGTCGCAAGCCTTCTTTTTGCTCCACGTCATAAGTACTGTTTGCTCTTGTACCTCTTCTGGTCATCCTGCTCCAGACAGGTAAATAGAAACATGGAACTGATCCCTTTCCACAGATCCAAAAGGAATGGTGTATGTTTAATCCTGTCTTTATCATTCTACCTGTACTGGAGATATTTTCCTTACTGCTGGGTAAGCCCAGATGTACACCATCTGCTTGTCTTATGATCTTTGACATGATTGAGAGGCCACCAAAAATACCCAGTGATTGCATACTTTTCAACTGACTGGTATAAAAGGAGAAGATGTTAATAATCAAGCGAATAATATTTGCTATTTTGGGGCCTCCTGAAATTCTTGCAAGATATATTTTGAAAGTCAATGCTAAACACTGTGTGTGCATAAGCCTTTGCATATAGCTCTTCCCTTAGCCATATGTTTGAATACACACAGTTTTAGATGAAATGTGGCAGAGTCTATTTTAGATGTGTTTGAAAAACTCAATAGCCTTAGGTTGGCTGCCATAGCCTGCTCTTGTCAGCCGTTTCATTTCTGACTTTCTGTGAAGTCTCAGGGTCTCAAGACCAAATATCTGAAATAAGCCTTATACCTCTTGGGTCAAAGTAAAAACATCCTTCTCTGTACAAATACTTCATCCATTACCATTTGGAAAGAGAGCTCTCCTTTGCAGGGCTGGAGTGCCTGTTGCCAGTGCAGAGATCAATGGGAGCCCGAATCCCTCAGCATCTTGCCAGAGCCCCGCTCCAGATGTCCGATAAAACTCCACGGGGCTCATGCTTTGAAAAGAGCGTGGGCTATGGGAATCGCTGTTGCAGTAATAAAATTGCACCTAGTCCAGATCTTGTCTTCTCTGTCCAATTAGAAGAGCATGTTTGCTGCTTATGGTTTTTAAGAGTTGGCTGACCAGCTGGGTTTCATTCTTTTCTCTTTTTTTTTCCCCTTTCTTTTTATTTGGGTTTCCCCCCCCCCCCCTTTTTTTTTAACATGTAACATTCAAATCAGTGTTCAGTGCCGTTCTCTTTGATAGTTCATATGCTGGTTTATGAGCATGGCAAAAACAAAAAAGGTCAGTTAAAGTTTAAGAAAGACAGTTATCAGGCCTGTAGAAGTGAGGGCTTTTTCAGGCTCTGCTAATTGGCAGCCCAGTTAAAGCATCATTCATAAAATAGTGTGCATTAAAGTGACCATGGCCATTTTTAAGAGTATGGAGATTATTCCTTTGCCAAAAGGATTGACTCCACCTTCTCATCACTGCCTTTATACTGGGATGTTTTTCCATGGGAGAGAAAAATTTTGGGCATTTTGCCTACAGTATCCAGGCTTATACCCCTTGCTATTTAACTGTTACAGCTGGGAAAATCTGGGACTGAAAATATAGCCATATAATATGGCAACAGCCAGAACAATAAGACAGGCAAATCTTTTAAATCTGTACTTTATAAAACATCTGTTAAAGAATATTAAGTCAGAAGTTCTGTTCGCATATTTGCTGTGTTTCGCTTATTAAACTCTAACATTACAGCTTGCCTTATTTTTCTTAATAGAATTAGTGGTCAGGCTTAGTAAAAAGACTTGGGGGAAGAAAAAATCTTGGTTTTTTTTTAGCCTTCTCTGAAGCGTCTGGAGTAATGACCCACGCATACTGGCCCGAAACCCCAGCAGATTTTACAAGGGCTGCTGGTTATGTTCACCTGGTTTGGAGAGAAACAGAACAGATTTTTCTCCTGATCTGTTTGCCCGCATGCTGAAACGCTGCCATAAACTGTCCTCATTTTGTGAACAGCCTGGGCTTCAGCCTGCACTCATTTCTCTTTTGTCTTTCAACCATCTCTCATTCCGGGTCAGCAAATTCTGGGCTTCCCGAGAACTTCAGTGTTCAAATCAACATCTTAAACCCAAACTGAAACATCTCCAGGGTCTCGTGCACTGGCTCAACTCACAGGAACTATGAAACTGAGAGAGGACAGGCCCAAATTAACCCAGAGTTTTCAAAATGTTTACAGTGCCTTGTATCAAACCACAAGAAAGACAAACTCAGAAAAGCCTTTCCTCCAGGTAAGGTCATACCCAACCACAGGCGCTATAAGAAATGCTGACGATAGTTAGAATGGTTAGAAACCAAGCAAGCCACTTCAGGTCTCCAACCACGAGTCCCACTGTAACAGCAGAGTTGGAAAAGCCCTTAGCCCTTAATTTGCCATGCAGGAGATGTGCCCGTGTGCCACATGCTGGGAAACAATTCGTGGGACTCAAGGCTCAGTCTCACTCCACAACCCAAGTTGTTGGATGCTGTGCTGATAGATACAAAAATTGATTAGCTGAAAAAGTCTGTTGTTAACTTTTGTAGCACTAGTGTGTAATAATGACTAGTGTGTCAGGGCAAACAAATGCTTTGTATATTTAAGATACACATAGATCTTGTGATTTTCCACCTTTTCATGTAAACTGACAGTTTACAAATGTCTTATTGAACTGTAGTGCTTAAAATTGGGCAGATACTCCTGGGGAGCAATTTGCTATATTTGATCAGTCTTGCAAAAAAGGCTGTAGGCATTTGTGACTGCTGGTATATTCATATTTCATCTATATATTTTATGTAAGAAGTTTCCAGTATGTTACTCTGTCTGAAGAGTCTGTGTGTGTGTGTGTGTGGATTGTTTAGTTTTTTTAGCTGGGCATACTGAAGGGTGACTAGCTGTTTTACTCTGAAGCATTTAAACTCCGTAACAACATATATAGCCTTTACTAGATGCTTTACTAATTTATTGTGGCAATGTGGTATTTAGACCACTGTTTAAGTGAAGTTTGCCAGTATAGTTAAAAGAAATTAGAGACACCATCATTGCTAAATCACTTTACCATTCAAAAGAAGTACGGTAAACATATGCATTCATTTAATTATAATAGTAACAATTATAAGAGAAATTGTGATGCCGAGAGTAGTAGCTTTTATGTGATCATAATAATGGCATATATTTATCTTGGTTTGGCAAGTTAGGTCTGTCTTTAATAGTTGGCTTTGCTTAAATAGAATGTGGTTTGTTAAAACCCACACTAACCCCCACACCCTTCCATTTGTTATTGCCCAAATAATGAACAATAATCATGTGGTATAAATGATTAATGTATACATGGCTTAGCAAGTATCTTTGAGGTTTAGAAAGTGTTTTTATTTTCATTCTTGCACTGGACCAAGCTATAGCCCAATTACATGTTATTCTTTGGTATTGGATAGAAGATCTTTCTGCTTCGGTAGAAGTGATAGGAACTCGAAGCCCGAGTCCTCTCTCTTTGAAGTCGACCGGAATTTCAGTGCCAGCCTCTGGAGAAGCGAGCCCATTGTTTCTGGGGCAGTTTGCTTTGTGCCTGTTATCTGCTAAATCACAATTTAATGTCACATTTCAAAACAGGCTGCGTAGGAGAGCCAAAACCCCGCATTCCGTTCCTGAGCAATTAGTACAGTCCACTCGAGGAACACCCCACAGAGGTAGATGTAAGAGGTCTTCCAATTACCCTCTCCAGCTAAAATAATCTCACTCAGCAGTGCGTCCAGCGGTGTCTTTTGAACGTGCATGTGCAACTTCCAGCCTCAAGTTGACTAAGTTCTGTATCTCACTTTTATCAGTTCCATCTGATTTCTGTGGAGCCTAATTGGTCCTGGTGTTAAAAAAGCAAAACAACCCAAAGTCTTCCCTTTCAAGATCAATTTTTAAAGTGTCAGCCATACAGGACTAGTTTCAACAAGATTACCCCACGCAAATGAAGGGTGCTTTATCTTGTGTGCCACAGCGAGCGGCACAATGTTGTCACCACGCCACAGACAATGCCACCCATTTATAAGAGGATTCAAAGAGTTAAAAAATGCATTACTTGAAACTTGATATAAAACCTGTGGCCAAAGCAGGCTATGGGCTGGAGCACTTGATTATTCTTTTATCAATAAATAAGAGTGGCATACAGTTAATTTCAGCACTGTAATTGAGCGGTGCATTCTGGGAAGCTGCAAAGCACTGTAAGATGAGGAAATGTTTTAGAGACTAATCATGAGAAGAAAGGAGCCTTTCATAGCCCTTATGATGCTGTTGTCAGAGCTAAAGGCAGATAATGATTCAGTAATAATGGCACATTGTGAATATTTAAGCTGAAAAGATTGGGACAAAATGAGCAGACATTGTTGGTTTGCTAAACCGAACAGTTGGTCTTTGGGCTCCAAAACTATCTACAACTCAAATTTGGGGCTCAGAAGTTGGAAAATTAAACAAGAAAGATGTTTCCAGGCCGCTCGGCTGGCACAGGGCTTGTGCGTGGAGCCTGCACGGGGCCTCTTCACTTACTTTGGAAATCTGAAATTGATAGTCAAGGCTTTTTTCATGACTCTCTGAACTGACAAAGTACAATGCGCTGCAGACTGTGTAAATCTCCCTCCATTTAGGTGCCAGAAGAAATCACTTTGGAAGAAAATCAGTTTTAGTAATGACCTAAAATATTAAATATAAAATGGAGAGTGTCATATTGCAAATAAGTAGACTCATTTGCATTTTGTCTCCGGGGCATTGGTAGCGCTATAAAGAGACATGCAGCTGAATTTATGTACATTGTCTTTTTTCCTCATTACTACATTCTGGATCTGTTAGTTGTCTTTCTTTAAACATCTGTTAAATGCAGTTTCATGAAGCCGTACGTTCCCATATGTTTGGGAACGGTATCAAAGCAGAGAGCTTTTGGCCTCCTTTACAACCTTTTGTCTCAGAGAAAAAGGTGGATGAGCTCTGGGGCCAGATTCTGCTGAAGCCAAGGGCCAGAAGCACTGTTGCTTTCAGATAAGTTTTCTGATAATCTAGAGATCAGCACTGATAGGGACAAAGAACATTTCAGCCCTGGACCTTGATATGGTGCTTTAAAAGATTCTTTATTTTATTTTTTTTAAGAGAAAGTGCACAATGTTTTTACAAACCCAAACACGAAACTTCCGAGGCTCTTAGGGCAAGTTTTACTCTCCATAATTTTCTAGATCTTAGATCTCAGAGAATTCAGAAAGTTTGACTGCGTGAGGACAGGCAGGAGAAACCATCTCTGCACTTTTACAGACACAGTCAGCACTAATTTATTATTATCTTTACAGTGACATAAACTATTCCAGCTCTTGTATTTCTTTTATAGAAACACTTTTCATGTGTACTTTCACAGAAAGGAGAAGAAGAAACAAACTCCTGCATCTATGCATCTGTTTTTCCTTGAGGAAAAGCAATTACTTACAGTAAACAGCTTCAAAACTTTAATCAAAATACAGTTAGAAAAAGTTTATCTTTTTGCAAAATTCTTTTTAAAAATATGCTTCATGTTTACAGTAACACTCATTTTTATCCATATGCTTTAAATCTGTGTATTTACTTAGCTAGGCAATATTTTTTAACCTTTTTTTCCCCAAGTCTTTATTTTTAATGAAAAGTTTCTTACAAAGTCATTTATGTATGAAGAAAATGTAAAAATCCCAGGACCAGGTCCTCCTCTGGGGAAAAGAAGCATTGCTGCAATAGTCCACAGGCGCTGCAGTTGTCTGCAATAAAAAGAGAAACCCAGTTTCTTCATGGTTTCCAGGGCCCCAATCCTGCATACTTACGCACTTACTTCACTTAACTACTGGAAATGAGATCACCCACAGCTCTCGTGTGTGCCTCTGCCGTGCTGGGAGGGGAGGCTGCGTGGTGGGGTCGCTCCTGCTCCCCAAGCAAACTCCAGTAGACCTGGACCGAGTTTCTGGTGCTGTTTGCCAGGTGTACAAATCCTTAGTGGCCTGATTTCGTAGCGCATTGCCGGGCAGCTTGGCACAATGCAGCACGAGCATATCGGTGTTTCTGGAGCAGGGCAGTGCCTGCACTCAGGTTGGAGCGGCTCAGTCAACGCTCTCATTTGGATTTGTATGGTGTTGCCCCTTTCCCATTTCACTTTGACTTGTTCAGAGTTGGTTACAATTCCCCAGGTAAAAAATTAAATTTTAGTCTGGAGCACTGATTTGATTCAGTGTACTTGGGTTACATCTAAGGACTCTTAAGTAACTCTACTCTTGTCCTTAAAGGCTTTCTTTCATTTGCCTTGCAAAGCTCAGCAGTCTCCCTCTGTCTCGCACCACGTACTGGAAGCACATTCACAGCGCAGTGTTTGAGTGCATCATCATCAGATTTCAGCCAGCTCAGACTCAGTGGTGGTGGGATTCTGATTTGTCCCAGTAACAAGGTCCGAATCATTAAATGAAACAGCACTGCTAAATTCAGTGAAGATCTGGCCCACAGAACCTTTGCCAAATGTAGTCATATCTGGATGTGGAATTTCAATACCCCTAGTGCTTGGGTTGCTTTTGATCTTTCTTACCCAAGTGATAAAGGTACAAGAAGAGAGATTAGCATTGGTCCATCTTAATGGTTAGGAGCTGTGTTACAGCTCCAGTACAAATTGCAGCAGCACATATAATCCATACTAATAGCGTGCTGCAGCAGGGGATTCAAGGCACACATTTCCCCTTTGCTGCTGTCATCAGAGCCTCCAGTTTATGCCGTCAAGAGAAATTCATAATTGTCAAGTGCTCAGGCGACGAAGTCGGCGCAGGACAAACAACAATCCCTGATTTGTTTGTTCCGCCCTCTCTCTTCCTCCATCCAGGCCATCCGAGTTGTCTGAGAGTACTTCACATGTTGCCCTTGGCCGAGGACGGCTCTGCCTGGAGCATGTCCAACTTGGCGTGGAGACGTTCTAATAAAGCTCCAAATGATGCTTGTTGCCAGTGAGGAGGGGGATGAGGAAGGTGAAGGAAAAGATGGCGCCAAGGTCATCGTGTTTTGGCCTATAGCAATGTGCTTTTGCAGAAAGACACGTTTCTTTCCCAATTTCACTCTCAAACACAGCTCTTAACAATGGTGATGATAATTTCATCAGTGTCACTGATACTTGATATTTCTCATTTACATTGCATGTTTCATCTTCAAGGCTCTTGAAGTAATGAGCTAATCCTCACAACATCCCTGTAAATATTATTCCCCCCTTAAAGAAACTGAAGCAAGGAAGTTAAGTAAATAATGTACGCTATTTATATTATGATGGCTTATAGGGGTTCTGGTGAAGGTCAGGTCCTCCTTGTACGTAGACATTGTATAAATAAGAATTTATATAAGTAAATTACTCCTTGACCTGATGATTTCATACTTCAAATATACAAAACAAGGAAAGAATAGAGGAAAAGGAGCCCTATCAAAAAAACAAAAGGACAAGGAGATTAAATGATTGAACGGAGGTAGGCCTTGGAGACTTGAGCTGGAGTCAGCTCTGAATCCCTATCTGCTGTGTGTATTTGTCCTTCCGGAGATGAGGATTGTGAAGCCTGGATTATTAGAACTTGTTTTCACTAGCAGGTGCCTTTAAAATGTTAACAAAACCTCAATTTTAATTAAAACATATTTATATTTGTTAGGGATGCAGAATTACCTGTGGGTGACACAGGAATGGTAACTTGCTCTTAGCTCATAAGCAGCTTTTGGAAAAGTTTTTGGCTTTTTCTTTTTGGACATTTTTTAACTGCTGAAGAACTGTAGTTAAGAGTCCATTAGAATGAAACTTAGGTTATTGTCTTAATTTAGCTCACAGCACTTGCAACTTCAGCGTCCTGCTTGTGAAGCAGAAAGGGGTTTCAGTGGGATGAGGGTAAGCAAGCACATTTTCTCTGGAACTGAGGAGAATTATTTCTTGTTTCTCATTAACTGAGGCTTCAGTTCAGCAAAACACTTAAGCTTTTACTGAGCTTTCAACAGAAGTCCCATTGCTTTTAATTCAGAAGAATTTACCTTTGTCACAACCTCTGCTTAGAGTCAGTGGCATGCAAGCACTGGCTTAGAGTTCAGCATGTGTTAATTGTTTAAATATGTTTAGCCCTTTCCCCAAAGCTGTTGTGAATATTTAATGCAGTATTTACACTAGCCTTAGCACAAGGACTTGTGCTGTAGGGTTGATGCTTAAACATATACTTGCTCTGGAGTATGTGTCAAGTGCCTCTCTTAATTTTTCTGAATTTTTGAATTTCTGTTGGGACCTGACTTTAAGTTTTCAAGAGAAGGCATTTTTCAAGAATAAAATGTCATTTAACATTTAATAAAGGCAACTAGCTGCCTAAACCACAGAGTTACCGCAGAACTGGGAGAAGCCCTGAACATCTGCCATAGCTTCTGCACAGTGGCGCTGGTAACGCGCCTCTTGAGCGCCCAACTTTTCACTGCAAATGCAAGTTAGGGTGTGCTAAGAGCTTAAGTGCTGTAATGAGTACTTACCCCTCAAAAGGAGCATGTGTGTTAAAAAATGGCATATTTGGTGCTTCAGGAGTTAACAAAAGTGAGGGCAGATCCACTTAGAGAAAGGCTGGGGGGGGTTGTCACTTTTATGAAGAATTCATTAAAAAATATAAGTAGTTTGTTTTAATATAGTTATCTCTATTATTTAAAGGAAAAGGTTACATGCAGTATATTTAGGGGAAGATTTTATTTAACACTTGGATGCGTTTTGCTCTAAAATGAATGCTTGCTCAAGAGTCTAAGAAGGCTTCATGGGAAGAGCAAAGCAATCTAAGCCATATGTATTGGGCAGTTTGCCAGTTGTTTGCCAATATGCCCAGGCCACCTGGCTATATATGCAGCCAAGTATGCCATTCTGACTAGCCAGCTTTAACCTTCAGGCTGCTTCTTTTTCAGCTCTTAGGAAACTCTAAAGCCCTCCAAAGCGCATTGCATTTCCCCCATGCCAGTAGTTTGTGTGCATCCAGACGCAGGCTGCGCGGTCGCGCTGACCAGACAGCTCGCAGCACCCATTTTCAATGAGTTTGTCTTTTGTCTAGAGAGCAGTTCAGCAGTGTTGAACCCGGGCCATAAGATGAGTCTGGAGATAGCAGACTGAAACCTTTACCCATATGCCATAGTTAGACACTTTGACTGACAAGCCACGGTTTTTGTTCCCAATACTGTAGAGACACTGGTTTATGGGTGTGGTTTAGGAAGGATTTTGTTTAATGTAGTTCACCACTGTAATTTCTTTTTTCCCCGAGTTATTTGCATGAATTGTAAGAGAAGTGAAGCATTTAGCATCTCTCAGGCATTAATGGCATATTGTTTCATTATTGGGGTAATTTATTTAAATGTTTATTCATTAAATTTCACTTGCAGCCAAAAATTTCTCAGCATTCTATTAATCTTTAGTTACATTTTGAGTTGTAGGCAAAGCCCAAAAAGGAGTACTGTATCCATGGCAGCAATTTAACATTTAGTAGATATCAGATATAATTAAGCTATTCTAAATATTGAAATTAAGGTAGGAAGGGGAAAAAAAAAAGAGTATATTCAATTCAGTAAACACAGCATGAGAAGTTTTGGTGTAGCAGCCAGCAAAATCTTTAACTGCATCCAAAGTAAAAGGCGTGCAGTCTGCCATAATTGTCTTCTGGTTTAATAGAAAGCAGTTTGGGGATGGTGTAGCGTGGGGACTTTCCCTCTCTTTATAGCTGTTAATAAATATGGTGGTGATCGCTGCCTTTGCAGGCTGGGGAGGACAGGCATAGTTCTTGGAGACATGTGCTCTATGTCTGCTTCGCTTTACAGAGGTAGGGATATTTTTTGGTGAGGAGCACGCGCGTGAGTGCTACAAAAACTTTCTGTGCTCTGATCTCAAAGCGGTTCAGATTGGAAAGCTCCGGGCAGAACTGGCTCAAAATGGCCACGGTTTCCTCCGTTCGCACACCGAAGCCATAAATCTGACACAGCTTCATTTCAAAAGATCTGTGAACCTGAGGGCCTGATATTTGAAACTCAACTTCTCCGTTTGCAGGTGGGATTATTTGTGGAAGTAAGCGAGAGCACACAGGCATCTCGCTGCCCGGCCGATCCCCCCGCTCAGGTGGCAGAAGGACTTTTATTTTTTTCCAGCCTGCAAAGCTGAGTATGGAAAAACTGACCCACCCCCTTATTTTTTAAGCCACAAAATTGAAAGTTTAAACAAAGGAAGGGAGGTTAAGGCTTTTGAAAAAAATCAGGCCCTGAAGGAAACTTTGCCAAGTTTCTTGTGGAGCCCGAAACGAGCAACTTTACGAGGAAAGTTTTGCCGCGCTCGGCTTGCCGCACATTGTTCCCATCGCCCTGAAAGCCAAGCTGCTCCCACACCACCACCACCACCACCTGCGCCCGCTCCGCTCCCCGACAAAGGCGAACCGAGATCAGATGTGGAGCCCACCGGCACTGCAATTTAATCCAGCAGGGTTTGCTGTTGAGTTGCATTGAGGTATTCTTTGTCCCTACGGGCGTGCTGCACGCCTTTGGGGAGCCAGGCATATTGAATTGCTTTAAATCAGAAGCCATACTGACATGTTCAAGGTAGACTTTTTGGGGAGGCCCGTCTTGGGTTTCCTCCGTTAAGAAACACGTTGCGAATCTGTGACTTATTAGCGGTGCGCCGTAGCCGCACGGCATCGGTGACACATTCAATAAAGGCCCAGAGAAAGGCGCTGTTGCAAATGCACAAAGACAGACATAAAGGGAGCAGGAAAGTGTCCCCGTGGGTTTTGCAGTCTGGCAGGTGAGATGCAGCTGCAGCTGCCCCATCTGTGCTACCTTGGCCTGCTATGGCTGTCAGCGTAGGTAACTCGGGCTATGATGGGAGAAGCAGAGCAGAAATTGAGACAGAGAATAAAAATTAAGGTTAAAAGGGAGAATAATGTTCTACGGGCATTTTGGGGATACTAACAGGTCACAAATTTTCACTTTAAACGTTCACTGGGTCCCATTTTGTGTATTGCACTAATATATGTCTGGACAAATATACCCACTACAGTTTGTATCGTTTGTTTACTCAGCCTCGTATCAATCTGTGGTGATTTCCATATAATATTTAATGTAAGTGATGGGCTTCAGGCTCCATATTAATAGTGTCTTGCTTATCACACACTTCACTATTGTAAATCTGTTTATTGTTTTTCTGCGTGGGTGCATGCAGCGCACACATGCATTCTTTCTACATTGTTACTCTGTTATTGTCCTTTTATTTATTTGGACCCACTTTTCCACTCCGATAAAACATTAGTCATAAATAGCAGCTTTGCCGTCCAAGAATTCCCAAGCACTTAAATTTTGAAAGGTTGCTCATGAAAAGTTGTTTAAATGGGAGCATTATACCGCTGTATAATGTTTATAATATTAAGTATCTGCAGTTTAGGTTGATTGTTCCTCGCCAAAGCTTTTCTGTGAAAAGGACTGAGAAAGATGAGGACTGTATTTACTTCATACTGATACTAGCCTCCAAGGACCAGATTTTTTTCTTCCACCATTTCTTACCGTCTTCCTCTTTCAACAAACCTTCCTCCCATCCCAACCGCGTACTGTATTGCAAATATGCAAAAACACTAACGGCTTAGTTCCCCTCTGCTTGTAAACACAGCGTTCCCATTAGTGGTGAGGCTGCCCATGCCTTTCAGGGGGAAAATGGACTCTGAAATGCTGAAGAGAAATAGCGAACCTCTCATTCATGCGGCTTGGGCTGAAAAATTGAACCCACTCTCCTTATTTGCACCTCCATGCCAAAAAAAAAAAGTGCTGGTGTGCTGGTCACAAGTGCAGATGAAGCAAACTAATACGGATTTCCGTGGTCTAATAACAAACAGGGACGTTCAGACGCCGTTGCCAGTTCTGCATGATTGACTGTTAAGTCCAGAGAGACAGCCCTGTCCCGTTGAAATCAATAGGGTTTTTGCCGTTGGCTTTCCTGGGACAAAGATTTTATTTCCAATAATCCACCACCTGATTTTAGGCATGTCATTTAGTAACTGATTCGCTGCCAATTTACAGGAGAAACTTCCCCTGCTGAAGAATGTGCTCTCCTTTTTTTCTTTTCTCCCCCTCCTCCCCCCCCACCCCGGCTCTTATTTTTTTCCTCTGGCTTTAAATTTAGTAATAGTTCTTTAACAAAAAATTTATCCATTTTCCTTAAGGTTTTTTGTCTTGTTTTGTTAGGATTTTTTTTCTTGGTTGTTTTTGTATTTTACTACA
The DNA here is from genome assembly GCA_013399015.1 of Galbula dea. NCBI lineage: Eukaryota > Metazoa > Chordata > Aves > Piciformes > Galbulidae > Galbula > Galbula dea. Next base: position 774,167 of record VWZX01006240.1, on the reverse strand, counting down.
TACCATAACATGGGAAATGGTTCCTCCAGGCATGACTGTTTCAGATGAGGATGTGGTAAGTTGAGGATATATGTTGTTGTGTTGAATTTCATCATGCCTCCGCACATCCTTAAAGCACTGTGACATGCACTGACTTGGAACAGCTAATCCACACCTGGTGACAGGCTACATCACCGTGGCTCAAAATTTGAGCCTCTTCCCTTGTGTATGGGAAGAGGTCATGTTCCCCTTGCCTGCTACAGGATGCTAACAGATATAATAGTCAGGACAGGGAAACAGAAGGATCTGTTAAAGGGAGTTGTCGTGATAAACAGGTGTGATATTCAGGTTGCTTCTTCAGGGAATCTCAGGAAAGGAGGCTGGTTAGCTGAACCCCAAGCAGATGGTAGGTTTTGTCTTTGCATAAGGCACAGCCTGAAACAGATTCTGACTTGGTTAGACAGAGGCAAACCAGGGTTGACATCACAGACTGGTTTACAACTATGGAACGGAGAATAGCACGAGCTCTGTAACTTGTTAGAGTTTTGTGGTTTAATTTTATGTCATTATAGAGCTGATAACCTTTGAATGAGTTGAAATGACTGCAGTGTGTTGAACAGCCCTGTTGTGGTTCACACTCTTATGGGTGCTGAGGTTCCTCACCTACTACTGTCCCAGGGGTTGACTTACTACGTGGTCTACAGGTTAGTAGTGTGTACCTGCTTGCACAGGTCTGTATGCAGGCTTGAGAGCTGATACTGAGGTTTAGGATTCACACGCATATATAAATCTGCAAAAGATCTGCCTGTGAAAAACTTTTAAAGTCAGTAACTTAACACTTCAAAAAAGAGAAATAAATAAAAGTAAAAAATAGAGTATAAATTAAGGCAAAATATGAAATTAATAAGAATTGAAGGCAAAAATACATAGTGTGTTAATAAGTCATTTTGTGTATGTACCCAGTTTACTAATTTACAGTTGTGTTTCTGGAGGCAGTGTTTCTGTTCATAGCTCTCAGTTACTTCAGTATAGGAAAACGTTGATTTCCACTAAAATTCTGTCGGCGTTGACATCAGTTTTATCCCAATTATTTACAGCCCATATACCAACCTGAATATAATTAACTGTATATAATTTGGAGGGCTTGCCAAATAGCGAACAGTTCTTTGGTACCCAAAGTATTTGTGTAATTAAAAAAATGTCAGCTTGTCTATTAGAAACATTTCATACAGCTGGCTAAATAGTTGGGAACGTATTGGTGAATAATATATTAATTCACTGATGTATTACATATTGAATAAACTATTTTAATAAGTTAAATTGCATTTGGTCCATTAAGAGTTGACTCCAACTCTGCAAACTATTGACTGCTACCTTGACTGGAAGGGAGCTGAGGGCACTACAGAGGAGGCTTTATCAGGTTGTTAAATATTAGGGCTTGTGAGTACTGCAGTTAGGTGCATGCTTAGGAGTGCTACTGAATGAAGAATACAGTTCTCCAAGACACTTCTCCTGAGGTCTTTCAAATGTGGTAACTAGAACCTTTCTTAGGCATAAAAGTACTTTTGTACTTTTGCGTTTGCAAAATCAATATGGTGCCGTTAATGCAAAGTTCGCTTTCCCAGCCTGTAATTACCAAGGTCAATATTATAGTCATTATTAAATGAAAAAAAAAAGTTCCCACCCTATATCTAATCAAATTTCAGTTCCTGCATTCTGTGAGTTCATGTTTTAACTTTGTCATATTAATGAGGAGTTTGTGCAGCAACGCTGGCTAAGCCGAGCAGCTCTGTTGAATACTTTCCCATATGGTGAGCCTTGTCTGCAGCAGCATATAGCACTTTTGTCTGGTGTAATGCTCTCCTTTCCCTAGGTTTTATATGCCTAATTCGATATCAAGAAAAGTCTAGTGAAAGGGGAACTCTAGCCCCTGCCTTGTGGCCTCTGTGCTGGCTGGCTCTCTGTCCTTTACCTGTGAAGGTCTTAAGGCAAGATGCCTTGGGAATGAGTTTTTGTCAATGTTTTAGGCCACTATCAATTCCATGAGATGCATAAGTGATTTTGTGGCTTTCTGTAGTGCATTTATACTGTACTGAGAGCAGGGGAGCAGTAAATTTAGAGAAATAATGAAACGGGCTTCTGTATCCTCGGTGTTTTTAACAAAATTCAGTAATTGGCCTATTATAAAGACATAAACTGGTGTAATTTTTACTGCGGGGAATGTCCATTTGAAGAGGGCTCCTGGATCATGGCAGAGATAAGCAGGCAGCCCTGTCTGTTGGGTTACTTATCCATGGCACCAGGATTGTCTGTTGTTCAGATGTGTGAGCTCCGGCCTCGGTTTCCGTTCACGGTTGCCGTGTATCATCGCAAGAGTGACGATAACGCCTCTTCAAGGTGGCATTATAGTGACAGTTTAACATGGCAAACTTCTGCTTGGCAAACAGACAGTGACTGTTAGCCAATATTGGCTGAGACTCGCTGACGATACCACGTAGTGTATCCTTAAAGAGGATAGTTCTTTGGACTTGATCCCGCTCCATTTTCTGTCATGTGCCTCTTGGTCCAAGGAGAAAAAAAGCAAATGAGTTTATCTACCCTCCTTTTTATGGGTGCCATTCACCCTCCTTTTTACATGGGTGCGCTGAGGAATGGTTTCCTGAGTTAAGCTTTATGCTGTCTATCCTTCTAGGAGATGGTCTGGAGTTTGCAGAGTTACATAGCAGGCTTCTTACGTGCTACAAAGGGGGTTTAGCGTAACACTTATCATCATGATCACAGGGAGTTACTTGCTATTCGTGAGAGACTCAGAGTGTGTCTCAGCAGACCCTGCAAGGAAGGATGGAAATCTCTCTCTGGCAAGGCTTTTTTTTGTTAACCGAGTTAGGGTAATCTCTGGCCTGTGATCAGTAACTCAGCCCTGAAACTCTGCAGCTGGAAACTCCAAACATTAAGATTCTTCTGTCCAAACACACTGTTACATCTTCCTTTGCCAGGGGAGTACAAAATCAAGCAATCCACGTGTACTGCTTCTTAATCTTTACTGATAACTTCTATTAAATAATGCATTTAGTATTATTTAAGATAGTTGCTTTGTTGCCACTGTACCTTCCTTACTACGATGCTCTCCAAAGGCCTCTCTGTCAGTAAAATAACTGTGAATGCTAACAAGCACACTTTAAATATGCTGCTTTTATGTATAAATGAGTAGTTAACATCTTAACAGGAATTCTGTTTTAGTATCTGTCGTAATGTTTTGATGATCCCTTCTGATACTGTCTGTGTACTAAGAATCTCATTCCTCAAGACACACTCTATTGTTATAAGGTTATTCTTATTTTACAACCTCGTTTGGTGAGCGTGGTGAGACAGCCCGAAGCGTATGGGCCCTGTTTCAGACAGCAGCCACTACGATGGCATCGGTAACACAACGCCCTCAAAAAAACCAGGGGGGTGCAGATTTGCAGGTGTAGTTTGTTAGTTGTATTGAGAAGCCTTTGAAATTTCTGCACAATTTTTCTTTCTGGATCTAAGCTCTTGGACTCTCTTTTGGCAACTAGAGTACTTGGTGCATGTGTTTTCACGTGTCTTTGGTCACAGGTCTCTGGGCCTGTGCATAGGTTACTACGTGGGTGGAAGTGGAGTCGCGTCGTGCTCAGTTCAGAAAAACATTGCTCCAGAGAAACGTTGTCTGGGTTTGTTTTGGAAGGAGCCCTCACAGATCTTGGCTTGAGGCGAAGCTGTTAGGGTGAGGGTCATGACAAGCTGTACGACAGCCGATGAGACTGCATGGAAGTCTGTGTCGTGAGCCAGAAAAAGTGCTGGCCTGAAGCTGAGCAGATTTATTTTATCCCCACTGCAGCTCAAGTCAGATTGCCTTCTCAACTGCTTCAGTGGGAATTTACTGTCCCTTCTTAGGTGCTAGCCCCTGACATCTCAGGAAGATGCATCTTACCATGTGCTCTGTGCCAGCAGGAATGAGCAGGGACTATTCTCTTTTCCAGAAATACATTGCAAATTGTTGGGCCAAAATAGAATGTGTAAGTAAAGCTTAGAGGTAATCTCTTCTTAAGCATTGACCCCGGGCCTTAGTTTTATAAGCTTATTCCTTCTGTCCCACCATAAAACTAAAATACCCACTCCAACATGCAGTCTTTACATAATAGTTTGATGTTGTTTTATCAATGTATGCGCTCCTATTTTCTCCTTGCTCTGGTAAAAGAAAAAAAAAAGTCAAGTCCTGAGGACTTGATTCAGCCTGGCTGTTCAAGTGCAGTGCAATTTGATCCCTGTATCTCAGAAGGTGGATTCATCGCCTGGGGAGAGTCACATCACTTTCTTGGGAATGCCATGAAGAAAGCAGCTGTAAAGTGTCTGCAGAGCTGCCCAGAGAGCAGCTGCCTCCCGGGTGTCCTGGCCGTGGCCCCACCGCAGGCCCACGGCTCTGCCTCTTCTTCCTCCAGGGATGAAGCTGGGGGTGTCCCACACTTCAGCAGCACCCCCTTGGGGCAGGACAGCTGCTGCTGGGAGCTGGAACCTCAATTTCTGTCCTTCAGGGACCTGGAGATGAGGAGAACCCTCTAAAGTCAGGAGAGAATAAGCAGCTGCAAAGTGAGTTTTGCAATAAAAAATGTAAAATATGTAGTATATAAAAAAGAGAGTTATTAAAAACTTAAGATAAGATCAAAACATTCCAGACATTATGGTCTGTGTTCCTGCAGAGCTGTGTAAAAAATGCTGGAGCTTTACAAAGGGGAGCAGCAGAAGAGTTCATATATGTCAAATACTTTGGGCCTTGCAGCCCATTAATGTAACAAATTAAAAATAACAGATGATGGTCTTACTCTGATGCTGCAGCACAGTCATAGTTTTAAGGGCAGAAAATGTTTCTGATTTTTACAACAAACTCCTCAGGTTTTTACAGAAGATCTTCAGAGGTTTCTCGAGTGCTTTGCTAACATTGTGACTTTCAGTATAAAATATGCACTGGGATTTACACCCTAACCATACACTTTATAATTGAAAAAGGGTGTTCCTGTGGCTGGGATTCAGCTGCAAAATCCATGGGATTCAGAACCAAGCTTTCATTTTAAACTGGGGCCATGCAATCTCCAAATTAAACATGAAAATGCTAGCTAAAGATATGAATATAATGAGTGAAACAGATGATCTGCAGCAAACATGAGCTATTTCCTTTTAAATTATGAATGATCAAAATCACACCTATAGTTATTATTTTCCCAGTCTCCACATAAGGTCAAAAGTGCCTTCAGCTACACGGATGTAGATCTGGAATACTTTCAGCAAAGTTACTGAAACACTGAACAGACTGATTTTGTTGATGAAGAGGAAAACAGATGAAAAATATATGGCCTTTTTAACAGCTTCTTTCCATACTGTGAATTATTTTAAAGTTTATTTAATCCTTACTATATTTCATATTGACTGCAGAGAGATTTTGAAAGCAATCTCTTTTCAACCTGTTGTTGCAGTCTATGATCAAGTATTTTAAAGTCCAAGGTTGGGACTTCCCAGTTGCAAAAAGTGTCTCTCTTAAGTGCCCAAGTATGAAAGTCAGATGTCCTTATATACCATCTGAAAAGATAGCCATATTTTTTTTTTCAGCTGTGCTTTAGCCTCCATATCTTACTATCAAGAAGCTTCTTGTGGGACCAAGACAGGTCACGTTGGAAGTCAGTGGCTAATCAGCTCCCACTGCACATTGTCTGCTTTCAGCTTGAATTATCTTAGGCAGACATCCTGGCTAGCTGCAACACAAACCTCTGGTGGCTTAAGCCTGAGAAGACCTGAGTTTGGCAGCCACTAAGTTAGTGATGAGGGAGAGGAAAAGAAATCCTATCTCTTCTGGTGCTTTTCCCGTCTTGGTTTCCCCACTGGAAATCAATAGGATGGTCGATAGTTGGTTTTGAGTTGTTCACTACATGCTGGAGTTTTCTGATGTAAACCTTGGGTGTCTGGGTTTCAGACGCTCTAATGTGTCAGAGGAGGTTTGATAGCTGCCACAGCCATCCCAAGTTACACTTTATTTTCAGTGACAGCCTTTGTAACGTGAGAAGGGAATGAATTCAACAGTTATAAGTACAGATCAATCTTAGACGCTCACCACTTGAGGGGAGGGGACAGGTTAAATTTTTTAAGAGAAATTGATTATGGTATTTTGTTGAACTGTATGCAGAGAAAAATGCTGTGTGAGATAGGGCTGCATTTTGCTCAGATCATTTTTTCCCCACGGATATCTAGCTTCATTCAAATCTCCATGGGTATTGGGGGGTTTTTGCTCACCTCTGGGGATGAATTATTCAGCATGAAGGTTCAGTGGACTCGATCAAAAAAATTTTTATTGATTAAAAAGTGCCTGTTCAGGGTTCTCCTGTTAGCATGTCCATAACTAGGATAGCTAAAATACTGAGAATATTTCATATATGTTACTTTACAATGTGTTTTCTCTGTTCACGTGAAGGGCCTGTGTCCATGAGGGAAGCTTGAGTTGTGAGAAGCGTGCAGGTCTTTCTTCGTTTCATGAAACAGTCTTACCAGTGTTGGTACAAGAAATGCCTCCTGTGTGCCTCTGTAAGACAGATTTGTCCTTTGTGACAGTGGTTTGATGTCTTTCTGCCTTGCCTGTTCTCATCTTTTGTCACCTCTTGCATTTCCTCTCTTGATTCTTGAGGTGACTCCGTTATTTCTTCCTTAGGGTGGCATACTCTAAAAAGCTGAAAAAGAGGGTTATTGCTTGTATAGATGAGTACCCAGAAGTACAGTAAGTTATTCTAATAGAATACTCTAAGGGAGACTAAAAATGAGCAGGGCAGTGCTGATTCCTCTATATCTCATTGTTGGGAAATCCATGCAGGTTGCTGCTGTCTTTCTTCTACTGCTGGCAGATTTGGAGAAGTCATAGGTGGCTGTGCATCACGTAGCAGTTCCTCTGCAACAACGAGGCATTACAGACTCCTCTTTGTTTCATCTTACTCTTTCTTCACTCCTTTGGCCTTAAGAATAGCTGTTGGCAGGACTGGACACAAGTGATCAGAAGGAAATTCTGTCCTTGAGTTTACACATGGACCTCACCTGTTGGCTTCAGTGGGAGTTAACTTCAGTGGAAGGCAGATGAAAACTAAGGCTGGACCATATATAATTAAAAAGCATGATTCAGTCCCTGGCTACTTCAGTGAGGGTGCCTGATGCTGTAAAGTGTCCATAGATTTCAAGGAAATAGTTTAAATTTCAGTTATGTGAATATTAATTGCAAATGTGATTTTTGGATGTAAGAAATTCAGAATGCCTAAAGTGGGCCTACAAAAGTCTTTGCAAGTTGTGACAATACATCTTTCATATTACCAAAATGACACTGTTATTTAAAGCACTGAAACTGCTCCTTGAATTCTATTTCAATATTTAACCAATAACGTTTAAAGATGTGCACATGAAGCAAGTATCTTACCCCAGTACACTTTTAGATATCAATCATGCTGTATTAATTGAAAGGATTTGGTCTAATCTCATAAAGAAACAGGCAAACTCTTGGCTTTTCTCTAAAGTAAAAATATATCACTCATGTCATCCATTACTGTGCTATAATTATGGTAAGTGAAGCAGAACAGAATCGATGGAGCAATTTATCAATGCATTCCCAACTATTCCAGCATGGCTGACGTCATGCAGCTGCAGATACTGTCCTTCAATATAAAAGATATCCAGCAGTGTCAAGACTTCATTCTGATCTATTCCAGCATAATATTTTCATATTTAATATTGTCATTTCAATTATGGTTTAATTAATTTATTTCATTCACTATGAAATTACACTTAATTAGTTGGCTTTTAATTTTTCCCTTCCCCCCCCAAATTAAAATTTCAAAAGGGCAAGAAAAAGAAGGAGAATAGAAGTCCCAGACATTATTTAATTCAGACTTCAAGGTCAAAAACCTCTTAGAGTTTAAACTTTATGCTAATAGAGCATAAACTTGATCTTTTCTGTTCCACTCTAAATTATTTCAAGATAAGAAGCAGAATGTAATGTGTGTAGTAAGCATTTCCAATAGACATTTGTCTTCAGATATTAAATACTTCCCCAAAATGTCGTTTTAATACTCGGATACTGTTTAGTACCTTCAAATATTTGCCTTCTTACACACTCCATTTTCCAAGTGTTAAATTTTACCCATATATTATCTTTTAAGTTTTATTCAAATAGGCTGACAGAGTTAGAGCTGGTGTAGACTAAACTTCAGTGAAGCAATCCTGGAGATAGCACTGTATGTTCTGTAAAAACACTCACCCCGCATTCCTCCTGAAGTTATTAAATGTGTTTACACTACATTAAATATGAAAAATGAGCTTCTTCAGCAAAGGGATTGTTTAAAATACTGGGAGAAATGTGGCCTGAATACTTTGCTGTACCCCTGGTCCTGAGGAGCTGTACCAAGGAGTTTCCCCCAGCTCCTCCGTCCTTCTCGTGACCGGAGTGTCTATCTGCAAAATGCTTTTCCTCCTCCTGGGCCAAAGTGTTTTCTAACAACCGTGCCTTTCTTCAACTGGCACGAAGTCTGCGTTGGGATTTTGGCACTGTTGGAGCGAAAAGTGCTTGGTCCAAAAACACGGTGGGGTGGGGAGAAGGGAAGTGTTTGTTTACAACTCGCATTGGGCTCTCTTCATAAAGCAGGCTTCGGTTAAGATGTCTGGCTGCTGGGATGACTTTTCCTCCTCAAACTTTTTGTTTCTGGGAGAGGAGCACATGGAAAAGTTCATCAGGAAATTAAAAGCTGTGAAAGTAGTTTTTTCTCACACAACAGCTGTGGGTTTACGTGTTGTTGTGTACAGTCTCCCTGTCATCCCTGGACACGGCATTTCCTTCTCTAGAGGGGCCTTTGCTCCCCAGTGGGGATTCCATAGCCTTGTTAAAAAGCGATGAAAGGCAACATGTCTTCTGTATCCTGTCGTCTACCATCTCCCTGTTCCACTGCTGGCCCCGAGGGGAGCATTCCCTTCATCAGGGCTTCATAGCGGCCTTGGTGCTGGGGGGGCCCTATCGGGGCTTCCCCAGCCCTGTGCCTGGGAAAGGGTTAAGGCACCCGGGCGGCCTCCACGGAAAGCACGATGTCCCTCGCTCTTTAAAGATGTACTTCGAAACTGTGGTGCTGGGTGAATTTATGAAGGGTGAGTTTACCTGATATTACACGGTATTGTTTAATTTGGACTATATTTAACCAGCGCTGTGTTGAAACAGTGTCGGCGAGCTCTGAGAGCTTGCCAGGCACATTCTCAAAATGGTTGCCAAGCTGTAAGATGGCTGCCAAGGTCTGACTGCACTGAACAGGTCCAAAATGGTGACCAACTTCTCAGAATTTTCCTGACGAATTTTTTTTCCCCCTTTTTTCTTTCTTTTTTTTTTTTTTTTTTTTTTTTTTTTTTCTCTTGTCTTCCCAAAATAAGGAAGATGCTGGACTTGGCACCAGCCTCTTGGCACTAGGTTTTATAGTGTCATCCAGAGATTCAAGTAGTTACTGTGTTCTTGTTTCACAGCACTTGGCAGAAAGCTGCGTAGGGGAGGACGTGAGGTGAAATAGCCAGTGTAAAATAACATTAGCGTTTTCCTTCCTTGGCTAAAAAGTACCAAACACATAGGGGGGGTAAAAAAAAAGTTTAAAACAAACAAACAAAAAAAGTGGAAGGTAAGCTATTTGAAAAGAAATCAGCAGAGAGCAGCTTCAACCAAAGCTTCAGACTTTCCTTTTGGACTGCGTGTCTAAAGTGGTGCAAACTTTATCTCCAACAGGTTTAAGATATTTTCTTTTTAATTTCTTTTTTTTTTTTCCCTTTTTCCCCCCTTGCATTTGTTTACTGGAGTTTATAGCAGTTTCTTTCTGGCAGTTGTGCTACTTAGCAGATTGAAATAAAATCATAAGGGTGAATTAAAACACACTGCTGTTAGTGCTGATTAGAATTTTAGCTTAGTGTAAATACCGGATGCAGTGTCCAACTTTTCAGGGACTTGGCATAGACTCAACAGGGATCTCCGGGCTGCACAGGAGACAGTGTGTGCTTGCAAGCTTTTTAAATACTTGGATAGGTGAAACTTACTGCTTCTGCTGGCATGCTAGCTGATTTGGTGTCTGTATAATGCATTATGTAGTCCAAGGTGGCTGTTAAAAAACAAAAAAAAAAGAAGAAGAAAAAAACATCAGAGCATAAGAATAAAAAGCCAATAGTTCAACCTAATACTTTAAATGTATGGATTTTTATTTCTATTCAGACCATCTCGTGCTAAATGCTTGCCTGTGCATACAAGCGGTAAATGTAGTCCTAGCTAATTTTTGGATTGCTCTTGAAAATAAACAGATTGCCTCAGGACAAGTAATTTTGAAAATAATAAAGTGGTTCTTTCTGCAGCTGGAAAGTATTTGTAGTTACAGTAACAGTATGGTGGAATCTTTCTTTCGAAGCGAATACCTATATTCAGGTGGATTATATTAGTAAAATCTCCATTTCTCATGGCCTTCCTTTCAGCCCACAACTTGTCAGTTTTCATCTGTTAGGAGTTTTCAGTGTCTCGAATTACCTCTTGAAGTATATTTTCTCTGTTGAAGGAAACAACAGAAAAGGCAGCATTATCATCCAGGGAGGATGCAACAGCTTCAGTCAGTTGTTTGGAAGGTATTAAAGCAGCAACACCACTGACACCTAAGTCCAAATGCTTCGGCTCGGCTATTGCATATCCTCCACAAGTGTGGGGTCAATAAGCCACATAATTTCTTCTGGAGGAGTGGCAAGGACCCTGAAATGTACTTTGCCCTTACCCATTTGCTTGAGGAAATTCACAAGGATGCAGATGCCTTTTGCAGGGCTGTTTGCTGTTTATATCCACAGTTCTCCCATAAGCTATAGCTTTATGTCTTCGTAGAGGTTATAAACATCCCTTTAGTTCAGTTTCACCGTGTTTCACTGGCAACCTATATATCCATAGTAGTTTCGTAGAACAGGCTATTATTTTTAATGATGTAATTTGAACTCTTGATTCTGTGGTGGAAAGATGAGATTAAGACACACAGCCTTTAAAAAAAAGTATTGGATACCAGTCAGGACTCATGGAGTTTAATTGAGCCAGATGCATTTACTGAGATATGTACCAGATTCTCTGAAACTTGCATTCAGGAGATTTTAATATTGTGCATTACCAAAATTTGGAGCAGTTCAAATTCAAGGGGGGAGGGGATCAAGAAAAGTATTTCTTATCAATGTGATAAAAGAAATTGTTGTGGAAACTAGAAGAGATCACTGCTGCCCTGTGTGAAGTAGTGTAGACTTTTAAAGAAAGATTAGAGCAGGATACTGGTGGAAAGTCCTCAATTTCTTCTATTTTGCTTTCTTTCTTTCTGCCACTTTAATCAAGAACTATGAATTTAAAGGACAGTGTTTCTGCTTTAAATAAAAATGTGCAGTGTTAAGGAAATTCTGAATCTGGCTACAGCCTAAAAATGGTGCATCACCGCTTTTTTAATTGAATCTAGGAATTTGTTCTGCTGTTGGGTTTGAGGGCTAGGTAGACAAACCCTCATCATCTGCTGCAGGACTGATTTTAGTTTACTAAAGTTGGCCATTTGTTTATTGACTAAAATATGCAAACTTGTCTAGTTCATGAAAACTGAACGTGACCTTTGAATGTGAAAAATTTGGGAGCAAATAGGGCACTTCTGCGTTGTTGCTTGTACTGAGTTGTCTCTGGGCCATTTTATCCTCTCCTATCAGCACAGCTCCTGCATGTTAAACTTTTCTCTTGATTGATGCACCAGTAAGCAGGAGGAGAACTAGGTCTATTAGTAGCCATTATTAGTTCTAGATTCTGCTGTCGTTACAGTCTGGTGTAGTGGAAACAACTCTATTGAAACAAATGGAAATGTGGAGTGAATGTTGTGTAACTGGAAGGACTGAGAAGAGGATCAGGTCTTTAGTTTACAACTTTTCAGACCTGCAATTTTATCTCCCATGGACAGAAATGAAACCCTTCAGAAGCCTTTGGCACTTCTGCTTGTTTGTATATTCTTCATGCACGCATCATGTGCATCTGTGTGTGTCTGTGTGTACGTATATATGATATGTGTAAAAGTACTTTTTATATAGTAACTTTCTGCATAGGGCAACCCAAACAGCTGTTATTCCTTTTTATAGCTTCTTTAATCTATGTGCCAACAAGTCAGTTTACAAAATCTGTTTTGTTGATGACTGCTGCGATAATAATTGTGGTGTTTTGTGGCTTGGCAAAAGCCTGGGGTCTCCTCCGAGGACTCTTGCCAAAGCCTTTGAAGGGGTTGAGGTGGATTCACTGCCAAAATGAGTCACCACTCTCTATTTTATTTAGTGTCCTTCTGCCAAGGCCTTAGACACTTTCTGTTTTCATTCTTTTGTAGGCTTTCCTTCCCACATTGTGGTTTCCTTCACAGCCAGAGTAATGTGTTTGCCAGCATAGGTGAGAGAGTGTGGCTGACTCTCCAAATGCCACTGCTAGACTATGCTTAAGGGTTAGTGGTTTAGCTATTGTGCTCTCTCAAAATGAATGTGCAAGATTTAATTATATGCCTATGAATTATAAATTAAAAAAAAAGAAGTCTGCTGCATCTGATACAGCATAGTGCAATAACCTAGAGTAAGGTCAAGGGATTTCAGAGGTCTGTCAGTGTTTACTTCTCCAAGGCTCTGTACTACTGCATCCTTTGAATTATTTTGCTTGTTATTGTGCTGGTCAAATCAGAGGTGAGTTGCTCCTCTACAATAAATCTTTCTTTCTTTCTTTTTTTTTTTCCTCTTGAGTCTGGCCTTTCTACTTAAAGTTTTTTCTCCATCAGGAAGCAGATAATTGTTCTGTTCACAGCAGAGTAACAGATGCATAGTAGTTATCCTAACACTTTGCATGTCCCACCCAGATGTCTCCAAAAAATCTGAGAAACCAAGATGAATGGATCTGACATTCTGACATCCTTCATACAGATGTGAAAACTGAGGCACAGAGAAGTGAAGTGATTCAGTCAAAAGTCACATAGGAAGTCTGCGTGAGGCCTGGAAGCAGAACCCACATTGTCTGACTCATTGGCCTGTGCTTTAACCACAAAAACTTCCTTTTTCCCTGCTATACTGACAGTGATATGTTTTGGCCTTCTTCTAGATAAAATGTTAGATGTAGAGATGGCCTAGATAGCCTTACAGTAAAATGTGTAATTCCTACTCGGGTGATGTTGGATGATATGAGTCATGACTTATTACACTCTCTGTGGTTTTCTCAGTGCTGTGAGGTTTTGGTATGAATGAGGAAAGCAATATGGGGATTTCAGTTAACTGTTAAGCAAAATTACTGTGGAAAAAAAACCCCACATGGTACTCTAAAGAGTAACTAACAGCAGTGTTAGCTTTTCAAACAGATTTGCTGTTCCTCATCAACGAAGTGCTACATTGCAAGGTAGGGAGCTGTATAGTCCAGTATTGATGTACAAACCTTGGTTTGAAAGGGCCTAAAGGAATTGGTCATTGTGTTCCCCAAAATCGTGCCCTTAAGTGACTGTGTAGGCAGTGAAGTGCATATAGAGGTGATCCTGCAGCATTTTGGGTGTCACACTTGTTACTCCAGCAAGGACTGATGTGGGAGCTTACTGTTGCTCCTCAGTATTTGCTGTCAAGCAGAATGATTCTAAGTACATGTTTTTGACCATTAAAAAAGTACAAATGTTGCCAGACAGCATAGTCCTTTGTAAAGTTATGGAGTGGAGCCAAATCAAGAGAAATGTTTTCATCTGTCCTCTCCACTGTCTTTTGCTATGTGTTCCACTTCTTCTTTGCCTTCTTCCCATCTTTGGAGATCAGCACAAAGGCTCTGCAGCCCTCAGTCCTCTTCAAGCCCATAAATGATGTCTTTTGTCTGGCAGGTTGGTTTGGGGTGAACTTTACCCAGAAAACAATTTAATCCCAGGAATTTTCTGTGTCCTTAACAATGCACAGATCTCATATCCCCTCCATACAAGGAGACATTTTAGCCTTCATCCTCACACCTCTCCAACTCACTTGGGTATTTTCTTTTTTACCATTTCTTTCCCTCTGCCTTTTGCCTCCTTCTGTATTACTCCTTTATTTGCTTATATCCACATGCCAGCTTCCTGTTTTTATTTTGTTCTGACTGTCCATATATGTGCTGTACATTTCAAAGCCTTCTTTCTGCCCTTTTATTTTGGGTAGTTCGTTCTCCAGGCACAGGACAGCAAATCATTGTATCTTGCTCTATCTGAAGTGTTTTCAAAAGAGTGAAACTGGCTAAAATGATGAGTCCTGGTGAAGTTCACTTAGTGGGAGTCCATGCAGATAAAATTCCTCTGCCTGGAAGCACTTTATTCACCCAAACCATTTGTCACTGCCAATTAGTGGTGAATGTCCAGGTTGGGCGACTGGCTATCCGGACTTGGAGCACAAGTGATAAGATTGTACATCCCTTGCAGACAGTGAGCCCATGTCCCTCCTAGAATAACCTGGCTACACCTGGCCAGAGTTTCTTAGGGTTGGGTTTGCAGCTTTCAAATTGAAGTTGTAATTGGAAAGAAGTGACCACTCTCTGTTTTACAGCCTGAATTAAACTAATGGTAAGCTGATTAGGCCAGTCTCTTTTCTGTGTTACTCAACATTGAAAGATAGCTACAGGTCTTGTGCTCTGAGTAATTAGTTGGACTAGATGATCTCCAGATGGAAAGGGTAAGGAAAGGGAGAAAAGGAAAAGAAAGGGGGAAAAAAGAAATGATCTGTGTTTTAGGGAGCTTTCCAAGGACAGATTGTATCCCTGTCATTGGGCACAGTATCAGGAACAATTCCCTGTATCAGACACCTTCTTGCTTTTGAGGAATTTGGTAATCTTGGTTTTGTTTCTTAAAGAGTTATGTCCTTTTTTTCTCCAGAAAAATATATGATATTCTTTACTCAGGTAACAGAACAACTTTATTGGGGTTTGTATGATTGTAACTGAATTCAATTTTAGGTAACAGTTAAGATTTGTAGAGTTCAGCAGCAGCTTGCCTAGGTTGTCTGTGTGCCATGGGTTATGGAATTTGCTTCACCAGTGACAGCATTAACAATGTAGGCTTTATTTACAAGAGGTTTTTAGTGATACCATAACTGATAGAAATCTCTGTAGTTCCACTGGGTTTAATGGAATTATTCCAGATCTAGTTGTGGATCTGATCTCTAACACAGCACTCCACATTTTAAATGACTACTACAGTTTAAGAGGGTTTAAGTAAATTCTGGGACTTTGTGTAGGGTTATCACTGGGAGAACTTAAACCATTTCTCCATAGAGTTAAATCAGGATTTTTCACCACTGAGCTGTGTTTGTTAGCAGCAGCTAGATTGAGTCAGCCAAATCAGAGAAGATGCAGAGACACCATGTATATTTATTCCATTTTCCCCTCATACTGTTTTTAAAGCAGTTGCTGACTACTGTAACTCTTAATTCAAAAGTATAGAAATTAAGAGACAGAAAAAATTTAAGAGGGTGTGATATATTCTCCAGCCTGTAAATGCACTGGTTAAAGAAATGGTTGTTTTACCTACAGACCAGCAGCATTACTTTCAGTTCAGTAAAAACTTCTAAAACACAATAGCAGAGCCTGCACTGTATCATATTAGAGAATATATTGCTTACCTCACAGAAGTAGATTGAGGGTATTCATGACCACTGGTGAATTCCCTTGTGTGTAGTAATCTCTGATTATTTGCACCTGAAATTCTTCCCCAGCCTAATGTTCTGTAGCTGAGGCTTACATAAAGTTCAGTCTTTATTAATTCAGCCTTATAAGCACAGTACTTGGTTCACATTCATGATTACAATTATTTATTTAAGTAGAAAGAGATATCTCAAAAACATTTTGTGGATTATTCTGAATCTCAGAGGGCTCTTTTATATACAGTATTTAATGAGCAATCTACTTTGGAAAATAACTAGATTTATTGTGGGTAGCTATCCTTTACCCAAGTGATGTGGTATAAATACAGTGGAAGCCACTTTTTAAACTATTATAATAATAGAAGCACTGAAGGAAATAAAAAAGATATTTTTTTTTTGATATGGCAAGCCATAAAATGTACAATGGTGCAGCAGAATGAATGAATGCCTGTTCAGAAGGGAAACTTTCTGTGCACCAGAAGGCTAACTGCTGAAATAATGGAGCCATTCACAAATATATTTTTTTGTGTAGCAAATAATAAAATAGTTGGACAATGAAGTCTCCTCAAGTGCATAATAGATAAAGACATTAACCACCAAAGAAAAAAAAAAGGGGAAATAAAATTCCATCTTCAAGATCATGTTGGATCAATTAGAAAATATTTGTAAAGGCTGATCTTTTGTGTGCAAGTCTCTGTGTGTGCTAAAGCCTGCTGGTGCTCACGGCATGGGCTGTTTTCTGCATTCTTGAGAGAAGCTAAGCCCCAAGGACTGGAGCACCCTCCTCCAGTCTGCATGGTCCATCACAGTTGTCTTCCCTCATCATGTCTGGAGCTCTTTGACCTGTTGGGATATCCATGTGTGGAAGGGAGGGATGGTGACTTGCCCCCAGGGAAGGACAGCTTTGGCCAGGAGCATAAAAATGAGATCTCTGGCTAAGGGTGCTGCCTTGTTAGCACTGTGGGCCTGATCCAGAGTATGTGGGTTAGGGGAGGGCTGTCTGTAAAAAATCAAAGGCTTGAGCAAGGCATTGAGTTTTGACCCAGTCAGTCCTGAGTACATAAATACCCAGCCAGAAATTACTCTTTTTGCTGTTCTTCACACTCAGCATCAGTTGTGGGCACTTTCTAGATGTGCTCCATTATCTGTGCCTAAACCAGGAGGCCAATACACTACATTTCTTATCATTCTTATTGCATTATTGACACTGTCATTAGAGCTGAGGTGGTATTTTAAGTCTAAATCATCTCTTTCTGTGGCTTCTACATTTATTAAAGGACTTGGATGCATATAATATATTCTTCCCTTCATGGGTTTGAAATGAAACAAAGTGAATAGAATTACTTTATACTTTTTTCCCCATTTTTATTTATGACAGTTGGAGCCAGAGCTCTGAAGATTTACACTTGGCAGCAGAGTAAGATGCTGTGCTTGTCCTGCTCTCCTGGTAGGCCTAGTAAATTGTAAGCTCTTTGAGGCAAGGGCTCTCTCTTTGTTCTTTGCTTAGGCAGCACTTAGCAAAATGAGGATGTGCAGGATGGCAGTCTTAGGTGCAGTCCTGATAATGATTAGTGATACTTGGACTTGGCAGTGAGGTCCCTGCACAGGGTTAAAGGGCAAGAGCCCTTTCCTGGATCATGTGAAGCAGGGGGCAGTCTGTAGGTGTTTCAGCAGCCTCAGAAGCGGGAAGAGTTTCTGCTTGGATTATGGTACCTGCGTAAGGTTGATAAACCTGCAAAGTCAGATATTTGGTGCATTCACCCCTCCAGTGTCCTTGCTTCTTGAGCTTAATAGCACACAGCAAATTGTCCTGGAATACATCCTGGGTATTGCTTTTGACTCAGGAGAGGAGAAAAATCAGAAGAGGATTTTGCCTGGTGGGGGAGCAGAAGAGAGTCATAATTTATTGCAGGCTTGCCTGTCATGACTAATGGATTCAGCCCCTATTAACTGAGCTGTGACACTTAAACTGACTATTTTTCTTCAGCTTCTTTCCTCAATTTAGGCCAAACCACATACCTAGCAAAAAAGACCATTCTTCTTTTCTCCAGGGTAGTTTTTTGGTGTGTGAAATGGAGGGGGACTTCAGGGACAAAAATCCACCACCATACCTGTCTGCCACAGTTGGGGTTACGTGGCACCATGGCTTTGGTGCAGAAGTTGGAGTTTCAGAGCACGTATATAAAACCACAACTGCATAAACTTCTGCACTATCTCTGGCTACCTTCCCTCTGCTGCCCTTCCCTGCTCTCCCCTGCTATTCCTGTTTTATTTAGCCTGCCATAATAAAATTAGTATCTGGCAGAGACTAGGCAAACAAGAGCTCTGCAGTCGTCTGCTGACTCAGGACTGCAGAGACCTTGGTTAGTCAATAGGATGAGCGCTCCCACCTTCCTCACTGGGATGGGCATGGGAGCATCCCTAATGCTGTAGTGATACCAGAGTGAAGTGACAGGGGGAGAAGTTAGGATAACGTTTGGAGGAAGGATCTGTGTGTGCATGGATGGGTTTTAATGCAGAGATTATTTCTGCAACTTCTTTGGGATGAGAAAACTCTTGTAAGAGGATGGGCTAGTTTCTTATAGTGATTGAGAGTGGTTGGGCACTGCAGTGCTCTGAGGAGCAGGGTTTTATAACTAACTTTCTTCAGCTTTAGACACTTCTTCTTAGACTTGGGTTTGATAAATGGAGAAATTCCTCATTTGGAAACAGTGTTCAATATCTGATTTCTGAGCATGTTCACACAATGATTTACTTTTGATAGGAACTTAAAGGGAACAAGAAAGCAGACCATTTTAAAGTCTTACATATACTTTTCTAACTAGATCATGGGCTTCATAGTAATTTTAGGAAGGGAACATGGTTCACATTTGAGGAGTAAGTTAAAAAAAACCCTGAGTTTGAAATTCATAGGAGGAGAGAGACATTCCTGCTTTATTCTTATGGTTTGGCAACAAACCAGTCGTATGCAAATTGGAAATTGTGCTGCTAAATAGTTAAATAAGCAGATCTAAAGGGTGTAAGGTTCGCAGATCCTTTGTAATATCCACTCATGGCTCATTTTATATCTTCCACCAATACATTTTGAATCACTTTTCTGATTTTATTGAAGAAAATGTCTGGAATTTTGATAGGAAGGACTTGAAAAAGATAGTTGAATCTGGATAAAATATTCATAGATATAAGAACTTCTCGTACCAGGAAAAGGCTGCTGGGTGCCTTCATGACTGTTCTTCTAATTTCCTAATTTCTGTTTTCCCTGTTTTCTGTGCTGTGTGTTTAAATAAACTCTTCTGGTTCTGTCTTTCACACATCATTGCTTTTTGCTTCAAAGGCTCCTTTTAATAACTCATTCTTTGGTTTAATTTTCTTTTGAACATGAATTGGGCTTCACCAAACACTCTATATACAGCTCACACCCACAAATACTGAGAGCAGGGTTGATTCTGTCTACATGTAATTTTGTGTGTGGAGCTTACTCTTTACTGCACTGGCTGATGGAGTTAAGTTTCCAAAATAGTTTCCATCACAGTTCCTTCTTTTACCAATCCCATGGTTAGGGCTGTGGCTTTTCCTCCCTCGTCTTTGTGGAAAACAGACCACACTCCAGGTTTGCACAGAGTCTCTTCCACCATATGTTCTTAGTAATTGTATAGTAGGGGGAAAAAATCTCTTTCCCCTTGTCAGACATTTCTAGCAACACTTTTTTTGTAAAGGGCTTCATCAGAAGTGACTGAAATTTGAGACTATTCATAGCAATAGTCCTTAGAGAAGGTTAAGTTTGAGAAAGAAAATAGAAAATACGATTAAGCTGTGACTGAAAAATTGCTTCTGAGCATGTTCCTAGACCAATAACACCCTGGTTTTGTGGCACTGAGAAGCAGTCCATGGGCTCACCTGGATGGGACAGATGCTGTGTGCTGGCTGCTGTCAGGACAGCTTTCCAGAGGCTGTTGTTTACTCACTGCCGTGGTGGAAACTTTGCTTTCCAGTGGGTTGTTTTTCTGCTGTTGCACCTGTGCTCTTCAGTGGGCAATGGCTGTGGCTGTTGTCTGCTGCATGTAGATGAATCATATGGCACTTTGGGTGACTCTCCAAGTGTATTTCCCTGCTTTTAATTTGCATTTTAGCTTTAATTTTTTTTATACTTTCTCTGGAACTAAGCATATTGATCTTTCTGTTATTCCTCATTTCTTGCACTGGACAAACTACTGTTGGTGGCAACATGGTAGGGAAGAAAGAAGAATAATATTCCATTAAAATAATATGATAAGACATTCAGTGGACAGAGACAAATGGAGTCATAAGGGGAGGCAGGGGGAAATCAAATGCTTATTTACCTTTTGGGATGAGTTGCTCTGATTGTAGATAATCCCCTTAAGAGTAGGAACAATCCTCTTGGATGGTGAGGTGGTGAGGTCTGTGCTGCACATACTGTCTTGGGACCAGGTTACTGAGGCACCGTTGTGGTAATGGGAATTAATAATGGTCTTAATATCATTAATAATTTCTGCATTCCAAAGGGTTTATAGGTAGGGGAAGAAGTGATTAAGTAGAAGGCAGTGCTGATTCTTTGCAGTCTTCCCATGGTTTGTAATGGGACCAGCACGAGGCCCTGTAAATAGCTTTGAACATTTTCATCTGTAACATTTGGTGTAAATTGTAACTTTCAGAAACTTATCTTTTACGTGGTGCAGTTTGCTTTTATGTCCCTACTGTCTAATCTTATCTTCCCATGTGCTGAAATACAAAAATTCATTGCAATTATCTTTCCTGTAGCAGGATATCAAGGAGTTGGTACATTGTAAGGGGCCTGGGTTGAAGTACAATCAACACACATTTTTTTGGATCTAAAAATATCAGTGCTTCAAAGGTCAGCAAAATGATAAACCCTGTTCTAAGAGTGTATATAATACATTTGAATGCACACTATAAATTTGTTTTATAGATTTTCATTGAAGTGCTTCACAGTCTGATGGTAATTTCAAAATGTTTTGGTTTTTTTGAGTTTATCTGAGGTCACTGATACAGTGAGCAAGGAGGGAGAGCGGCAGCGGGAAAGGTAGCAGGAGGAGGTGGCATTCTTTTTGGCTGAAGGGAACAGAGCGAGTTGCCAGCATTTGGCTATTGAATATGATGAAAACCTACTGTTATTTTTTTCTCTTAAGAAGTCAGTTGAGACAACAGCAGCCTTCTCCTATGGCCAAAGTCACTCCTGTTGTTTTAAATAGGAATAGGCTCTCGTATTGCGCTATTGGCTTCTCCTTTGTTTCTCTGAGAGCGCACGTAGGGTGAATGCGTGCAGAGCGCAGCTGCTGGGAGGTTGTGCTGCCACCGGGAAGTTGGGCTACTTTCCTATGGGGACAGTGTGATCCTTAGCCATCAGCTCACAACCTAGCACAGTTTCTAACAGAGAGAACGTAGAAATTTTTCTAGAAGTACACCCAGAGTGCATGTCCACTCTCATGCTCTTTTTCTTGCCATGGGAAAAGATGGATTCAACCAAGGCATGGTAAATGATATAATTGACTGGAGGCATTTTTAGATGTACAGATTCTAAAAATGGATTATTTTTTTTTTTCCTAACATATAAGGAGAGGAGTCTTTTATTCCTCTCCCAATGGCTTACTTTATTTAAGTTTGGTGGTCTTGGTAGGTCTTTATTAGGAGTAAGAGTCCAGTTAAGAAAGAGGTAGCGGTCAAGGAAACTGAAGGACTCTCATCTCTTTCTCAAAATAATAAGTATTTTTAAGTAGACCCAATGTTTCTTGTACTGGACTAAATAAAGCATTCCAGAATAAAACAAACACATCTTCCCGTTTAGGCTTTCATTGCACAAGTCCTGTTGAAATTTGTACTAAGAGGGCTTGAGAATTTCCCTCCCTTAGACCATCCCAGCAGCCGGCATTGTGTCCAGCCCGCTACGTGCTCGGGGACAAACACAGCTGGGTGCTCAGGAGCTTTGGGAAGAGCTGCCGATGGTAGGAGCTCATCAAATGAGAACGTCTCACGTGCGTCATCTGCGTGACTGTGAGAAGCAAGTGTAGTTTTAAGTACGCTTTCTGAAGTGTCACAGGCAATACAGTTGCTCTTTTCACTGGATGGTGCTGACTTTTCGTCGGGATCACAAATATTTGAATACAATTATTCAGTCAGCTGGACATCTTTTTCCTTCCCATTTCTGCTCAAACAGTAGTAGAATTTAGTGTTGATTTAAAAGACTTGTCTGCCTTAAAGCAGATTGCAGAGTTTGCACACTGTGAATTGTAATTAAAGTGTAAGGGGTGCTTATTATGTCAACAACTGGCATGAGAACCCCCGAGCAGCAGGTGACCCCAAACATGTGACGTTTGTGACAGCTAGGATCCTTCTTTCACTGGTTTAGCAATCTGAAAGACCAAATTGAAAGAAGCCCAGAGGCTGTATATTTCATTAAGTCCCAAGGGAAGTGTGGGATACAGCTTCCTTCTGCTTTGCTGGGATGTAGCCAAAAACTTTCTAGAGGCTCTGTTTTTGACAGAGGCTTGCTGGGCGGGGGGTGGGGGGGGAACCTTCCACCAATCACCCATAGGACCATAAATTTGACATTTCCCACAGTTTCTTTGAGGCACTGATGTTGCTGTGTCAGCAGTATGTCCCAAATCTTGTGTTGTATTGTTTGAAAAGGAACAGTCAAACTTTCAGGGGAGCTGGAATGTTTTTTCTTCATTGTCCAACAGCTCCTCTGCTGCAAAGCCACAAAGGATTCTAAAACACACCTCTCAAAAGGGGGGGTTGCTTTGCTCGGGAGTAGGTACCGCGCACACTCACAGAGCGTATGCTGCTTCCTGACACAGCAGAACACCGTTGATAGCATTGCAACCGTGCTACAAAGCAGACATGGGAATATCATTTATAGCCACACACGACCTGTTTGCAGGAATGATCTGAAAAGGAGCCTTATGAAAATACTGCACTAAATTTATCCCCAGTGTCATTCCAGTTGGGTTATGTCAAGAATAAGCTTGACCCAAAGACTGAATTATGTAGTTTGTAAATTTTTTTAAAAGAATTTTTAAGTTTAGTGTTAAATGAATTCTTTGGCCTCAGATCCTGCCTCATTTCTCACCAGTCTTTTTGTGGGTGCAGCTGGTAAACTCTTGCTCTTTCTAAGCTCGGGGCGTCAGCTCTCCACAGCGACAGCCTCCGCAGGAGAGCAGGCATCACTTCTGTCTGCCGACGTTGCCCTGTCTCACTGGACTGTGCAGGGTTCACTGGGGAGACTTTCCATCTTTGTTCAGAAAGTTTGACAGAAATATTTTCCAGAAGGTTTTGAAAATGGCAAGTTCCTGCTTATTCTTTTCATCTATAGTTTGTTACCCCTATCGATCTGCCCATCTATCCTAAACTGCGGCAGCATTTCCTACCACTCTTGTATGTGCCTGCTGAGCCCGGATACTTCACTTACTTTGGTGGCATCTCAGTCCTGTCGTGGTAGAGAGTTGGNGAGGAGCTTAGGATTCTTGACTCTTCAAAGTGTTCATTGTCAGTTCTGCCACTGGTGTATTAAGTGTTTCTGGTCAAATTACTTAACCTATAGCATCATGCTCCACCTAGAGAGATACTACAGTAACTAGCATTTTATAAAGAAAATTGATCAAGTTAGATAAAGATAAAATAGGTTTAGTAATACTCTTATTTCAAAGTCATACTCTGAGAATTAATGTTGATGAGGTTCTTTGATCTTGGATGAAAGATGCTTTAGAAATGTAAAATATATTAGTTATTTGTCATCTCTGTAGCTGTGAAATTTTCCTTAGAAATGAAATTTTTGCAAACACTTGCAGAATGCTTCAGTGTAGCCCTGATTGTTTCATTTTTTAGTAGACTTTCAGAGGAAGAGACTGGGTTGTTTGTGATTACACATGGCACAATAAGTCAGTGTAGATGCACGTAGTCTGGAGTTGTTAATGCAACTTCCCATTTCATTCTACATTTTGACTTCATATTTTAATGCTATTCGAAAAATAATAAAGTGACTAAAATGTTGAGATTCTGAAAGCAGTTTCTGAGCCCTTCCTGTGTGCTTTGCCTGGGATTAAATGGTGTGTTGTGATCATTCCTGCAGGACTGCATTTTTCTTTCTAACCCTACATGCAGACGGGAGTTGGACTTTGCAGCTGAGACACGATTAGGTCCTAAGAAGTCCTTGAACAGAATCTTTGCCATCTCTCAGCTCTGGCCCAGGGCAGTGGTAGACTTAACGTCTTTGCATTTTATTTCACTACAGTGTGATAATGACCTGCACACAGCCTCTGCCTTGCCACCAAACAAATGGTTGAAAACACTGGCAAAAATGGCAGAAGAAATAGTCATAAGTTAATGAGATGGTTACATTTGTTATATTTTTAGTTGTTGGACAACTCATTTCTTTTGACAAGTCAACTTCTAAGTGAACCGTTTTCCAAGTGTAATGCTGTACCAGTAACTTTTTGAAAGGTCTTTTCCTAAAAAGAACCCAAAAAACCCCAACCCCAACACATTATTAATATTTTTATATGGAAAATTTTTGATTTTTTTGTCCAACTGAGGTTTTCAAGCTCTGTAGCATACAACTTACTAAAAGAAACACTCTACAATGCATTAAGTACAACAGAATATTCCTTTGCAGGATTCCCTTTGTTGCAGCCATTATTTATGACATTTTAGTCAATATTTGCATGGCAGACTGTCCAACATTATTTTGTTTTAGGCACATCACTGATAACTGGACCCATACTCTTTATCATTCTTTTACATTCATTAGTCACTCTGTAGTGTTTTTAACATTTTAAAACACTCATGCAATTCAAAGGAAAATAGATTTCAGCCAAAACGCCTTCAAAATTATCTTTTTCCCTTTGAGTTATTCAGCGATTTTTAACACTTCGTATGTTTGATGTTTTTTTCTTTAGTCTCAGCAAGGCAAAGTTTTTGCAGGCTTTGGCTATGCTAAAGATAGGATTTGGATTGAAAAAAAAATGTGAGGTAAACGGAACTTAAGCTGAAAATGTTATCAGATGTGGTCTAAGGTGTAGCCAGCCAAAAACCCTGGCTATTTGCCTTCTGTGTAAAAGGTAATTTAAAAGGGGGAAAAAAAAAAAATTACAACAAAACTAATTAGCAGATATTCTAATGCAAGAAAATGTTGCTGTTAGTAAAGTTTCTTCAATATGCCAGAAAGCAGATGGTGGCAATGGAATAGCGTTTTCTTTTGCCAGCTTTTCTATATGCTTTCTAAACCTGCAAGAGCTTTTGCTATTCAGTATTCAAATTTCTGACACTCTATGATCTTTTTCATCTTAAAACAGAAATAGAAACTGAAACTTAAAAATGTAATCAAGTCAAGCTGTCTGTTCATCAGATCATAACCATGGCTTTAAAAGTTTTGATTAAAATTTTGTCTACGCAGTGTAGTTACAGGTTTTGAGAGCTCTGGACTTGGCTGGGTTTAATTTTCTCCCTCAAAATTTAGTTTTGCAGCACTGGGAGCAAGTGAAAATTAATTTTAGGTTGTATTTTCAGAGTCAACACATTAAGCTTAATCTTTTTCAATGTGTGTGAGGGGGGAGGGAATCCTACCTTAAAAAAAATAAATGCGTAGATATATACATGGCCAACTCTTTCGTATGTTTGTGAGGATCCAGTGTCCTTTGAGATGTAGCTAGAGTTCCATTTCTTCATGATTTATGGCAATTGTACCTTCGATTTTGCTGTAACTGAGGGTGGTGGCTCAGGATGCTACTTCTCCCTGAGTTTCATCTTCCCCTCGCGTGGCTTACATACACAGAACAAGTAGTCTGCCTACCAGAAAGCTGCTTTTTTCCCTGCCCTAGTCTATGGTGTTGATGCCAACATGATACCGATGGAACAAAACACGGCCTGATTTTTATGGTAATACTCATTTCTTCCTTGCAGTCTACAATATTGTGAGAGTAGAAACATATCCACAGAGTGGCAATTCTTTGTGGGCAAAATCCTCTGACTTTTCAGTTGGAGAAAGGCTTTGGGCTTATGGCAGTATTTCTACTATTATTTTCAAGAAAAAAAGGCAAGAGGCAGGAAGGGAGGCTGGGTTTTTTTTTTTTATACAGCTTTTTCTGCTGTATAATTTTATATATCTATTTATTTTTGCCCTGAGTTTCAATTTTGCATAAAGCTTAAGAAAACCTGAAATAGAAATTTTTCACATGCCATGTTGAACTCCTGAGAGGGCACAGAACAAGGAAAAGACATCTGAAAGTAAAAAAAAAGAAAAAAAAGAAATTTGGCCACTACAACCAAATATGTACTTAACAGGGACTGAACTGGGAGCCAAGAGGAAGAGTGTCAGGTACCTTAAAATGAAAGAGGTTTGTGAAAATGGGGCTGCTAGCGTAGATTGTTGTTTAGATTGCCCTATCTGTAACTTGATATTAATCTGTTATTGACAAAAACTCCACAGAATCTTTGTTCACCTTTTGGTCATTCGTTAAATAATCACACATTTTTATTATCAACATCAATTTTCCCTGTATGAAGTAAAATAATTCTTTATGGGGTAATTGGCCCATTCCTTGAGATATTGGTTCGTACTAAGTATGCTTTATTCTGTTTGATGTATAAATTCCTACTTGAATTTTCAGTTAATCATAGGAAAATTTTACACCTGTCTTTTAAGAGAAGGAGAAGTGGGAGCAATTGAAAAAGGTGGAGGAGGAGGTCAGGGCTTTTGCTCAGTTGTTGCTTTGGTGAAGGTTTTGCTTTGTTGTTTTCTGACTGATGAAGTCTTGAATGGCTTTGGCTGCAGAGACACCTTAGCAAGAGGCACAGACTGAAATATGTGAGCGCTCTGATGGTCTCCAGAAACAGCTATGTTATTTGTGTGCTGTTAGAAAAGCGAGCTTTGGAAAAGAGTTTGAGAAGGCTGGGCTTGTTGTCAGGGAATGGGTTTTATTTGTCCTTTTGATGGAGTGCAGGTTTGAAAAATGCTTTATTCCTGTCTGCTACGGAAAATCTAGAGAGCCTCCCTGGTGGTGACCTTGCAGCACCATGCGTCTTGGCCAGAAGAGAGGTACCAGACCGCCAGCTACTGCTTGAGCAGCATGGATAAAGAATGAGGATGGGCACTGATGAGAATAGCCTGGGAATATGCAGCTCTCTGCCTTGGGTCCCATAAGGATGAGTTTGTCACAATAAATAAATAACAAGGGGATGGTGGGGGATAGAGATTAATTGGGTGACTGTACTACCGCCAATGGAGTCTCACCATATGGTGGACATAATCCTGCTTTGCTGATGTTGGTTTACTCATCAGTGTAAAATTGCATAGAAGCAGACCTGGAGACTTTGACCAAAGCTACCAGATCTGCTCATCACATAGTTTTATCTTCACTTGCCTTTATACATGAAGTCAGGCATTGCAAAACCAGCTCTTCAGTCACCCTAAATGCGGTTGTTGTTATTGTTAAACTGAGTTAGAAAATACTCTGGGGAGAAATGTGGAAATGATTTCTTGTTTTTCAAAATACCTAAAAGAAAAAATCAGGCAAGTGAGACAGAAGCTGAGTTACTGGAAATATCCCCTCTAGGTGACTTTGGATCTACTCTACCAAGTGATTTTCTACATAATATAGTTGAAGGCTTCCTAAGTGGGCGCTGCCATTGCCATTGTAATGGCTGTACTGGTGGGGATGATACTTTATTATCTAGAGCAGCGGCTTGAGAGCTCAGCCTGTGCTTTTTACTCCTTTTAGTAACTGCCTCTGAAGGTAAATCACTTAACCTCTATGTGCCTCCTTCATCCCTGCGTAAAGTAGGCATAGTTATGCTCACCTTTCCCACAGAGGTATTGTAAAGCTTAGTTTAATGTTAATAAGATGTTTTAATTTCCAGGATGAAAGGAGGTTCTATAAATATACATTAGAAGTAATAATAGTTTTAATGCATGCCATTATTTTATAACAGTGCTTTTCTAGTTTGAGAAGTTTTTTACTGGTTTGAAATTATTACAGAATCCGTTTTTCTTAATTAAAGATTGACATTTGGGCAGAATTTGTTGAATTGTTCTATAAATTCAGATCTGTGTGCACTGAGCATGCCCAGAGCCATGCTCACCTGCACTTTGGGATCATCAGTACGGCCCTTCGGCTTTTAAAACAACTCTTTGATGCATGTGCTCAGAAGTTTGATGGCTTCTAAATAGAATGGTTCAAATATTTCAAAGCACTTGAGATTCGTATAGTGTGAAGCAATTTAAAATTATTGTACTGCAATTAATTTTAAATAACTGAGCACTGCATATGTCTAGAAACCCATACAGATCCAAATGGAAGCTCTCTAAAAATTGAAATGATTCAATAAATTTAAATCACTCTGAAGAAATGGATATAAGTACTGTAAATCATTTTGTGAGGGGGATAAGCAAATTTTCTAGAAGTGAATCTGAGGGTAGAGACTCTAATTAGATTTTTTATTTTGGGGTTTATGATGATGAAATGTAGGTTAATTTATATTTCCCAGGGATATGAGGGCAGCTCTTGTTGATCCATATGGTTTCTTGTAGCTCTTACATAGGCTGCTTTTTTTTTTTTTCATTTCCCAAGATTACAGAAACTTAGCAATCCAACTTTGCACATATTTTTTTTCCATTACAAATATCTTTCCCTCCAAATCTGTATAAAAAGACATGAGAAAAATATTGGTCCACAGCTAGAAATGCCAAGTGTATTTTTAAATGCAGCTAAAAAAAAAATGCTGCAGAATTAAAACATTGTGCAGGATGGAAGCTAACGTTTTGTGGAGCCAGGCTGCTCCATGAATATGAATTTTTAGATGCCTAAACCACTGATTCAGGTACAACCTCTATCTGTAGGTACCAAAGTGGATTACTGCCTGATAGCTGTTCGTTAGCTTAGAGCATGTTCTCTGTCCTTTCCGTACAGATGTATTAGAAAGATGCTATCTAACGTAGGAAGGCTGCTAAAGATATTGATGCGAGACCCATCGGAAAGTAATGTCATTTCCATTGGCTTCAGCTCAGCTCCAGGAAAATCCGCGTGCCGGTTCCTCCTTCTGCCGCAGCCAAGCGCGGTAGCGCGTGGCTCTCCGCGCCGCGCGCTTAGCTCTAGGATTACAATTCCTCCCAAGTATCAGAGCCAGAAATTGGAAATTAGTGCTACCGCCGACACTTGCCTGACCCTTCCGTTTCCCCCTTCCCCTAAGAGCCACAGGGAAAATAGGACAGCGTGGTCCCTCTCCAAGGCACGCGTGCTTCCTCTGGAGACGTTGCCACCTCTCGGCAAACGGCTCACGAGGGTCCAGCCACCGTCCCGCGCCGCCAGCGAGGTGTCCCAGCTCCTTGGGGTGGGATGGAGCCCATCGGTGCCCTTCCAGCGTGCCAGTCCTTGAGGTCTGGGGAGAAAATGTATTTCTGAGTGTGCTCCATGTTTGGTGGGTTCTTCACGGGTGGAGGAGCGGCAGAAAGGGAGAGGGGCCCCTCTGCAAGGGTCTTCCTTAAGGCCTTACCTTACTTTTAGACAGTTGTCATTATCTTTGTCTAAAGGTCATGGCTAAATTGAATAAAAGGAAAGCTGTGTGTTCCTGTCGATGCACAATGGCAGTATTGACTTTCCTAATCCAGTTTGCTGAGGGGTGAGAGAATTAAATTAGATATCTAAGCACAGAAATTGAGAGCCTTTGAAAACAAAGATAAGGAGACAGCCTGTATTTTCCTTTTCCTGGGAGCTCTGGGCTCAAGATTTTGCAGGTGTGTCATCTGATCCATGGCTTGCATCGATCAAAACTGTGCCAATGCATATTTAATTAGCAAGGGGACCCTGGATGCATTATGGCCATCATCCCTATATTGAATGGACTGTCAGACTTTCTGAATGCCTCCCCACCCCCCCGCTTCGTTGTTTGGGGAGCTTCTGCATTTTGTCTGAGCAGCTAAAAGTTTCTTTGTTTTTAGCTGGTGATGCATACAGCACCACTGAGGAGAATACAAACAAGTAAAGTCCTAAAGTGTTTATTTTGTCTAGGAAAAAGGGCTGAACCAATTTGAATCCTTTGGGTAATGGATTTTTGTATCTCTTGGAATTAAGAAAAAAACACAGTCGCACGATGTTTACTTTAAGAATATTTTATTATAACAAATAAAATCTGTGCTGTGGGATTTCTTAAGGAAGCCTTTGATGACAATTTGAATTAAGTCAAAATTAACGTTTGCTACTGCAAAGGAATAAATAGAAAATGTTCCAGAAATGAATCAGTAAGCAGGAATCAAAGGCTGTAAACTGTTTTAAAAACAAACATTTAGAAGTGAATCAAATACTTGTTTGTAATATCAAGGAACAAATATGGGAATACACAGATTCCCTACATTCTAGGCTATCACACGATAGCAGTAAATCATTTATGGGCTTGTGAGAACAAAGCAAGTTGATTTAAAATGAAACCGTTTTGATAGAGCTTTAGGGTCTTGCGGGCTCATGGTGAAGTTTCACGTCCTTGTTTCCTACAAGGAGGAAAGGAGTGGGGAATGTCTGCCTCCAAAAAAAGTTAGCTGGGGAGTTGTGGACATCTTTGTTTGCATCTACCTTGGTACAAAGCCGCCCCAGCAGACAGAGTGTTGCCTGATAAACAGATGTAATACACAAAGTCTGCTTACAATACCGAGCAACAGACTGTGGGCACATGTTTTGGTCTCATTCAAACTCATCAGCATAGTCTAGCTAGCTGTTTTGTTGCTAGTCTACTTACGGGGTAGCTTAGTAGCGTCTTACTGGTGAAGTAACAAGGAGGGTTTTTGCCACAAAAGTTTTGTGGCAAGGGCTCATGGGAAAATCATTTGCATACATCTTGTTACAAAGGCTGACTACTTCCTGGCTTAGACAAAGTGTTGCCTGATAAACAGACTTAACACACAAATGTCTGTCTGGAATAAACAACAGCAAGCTTTGATTTACATTTCCATTATCAAAGATAATCTCTTTCCCAGTGTACAGGAATTAAGAGTCCTTGCCTTATTAAGAAAAAGAAAAAAACACAAAAAACCAAGAAAAACCAGGCTGGCACCACAGGGATTTTACCACTGCAGAACCTCCTTCGAGAGCTGCAGGGTTGGGGCATTCTGTACAGGGGGCTATGAAATAAAACTGGAAATCTGGTGTGGATGTGTACATGTGTGAGGATGAGGTATATGATAATGAAGCATTTTGAACTCCTTATAAAAGTTGACTTGAAAGCCATGGCTAAAGTTAAATGGAGAGCCAGGTCTTCCTTAAAAGAAGTAGTAGTAGCCACCAAAATAGCTGTAAATAACAATTGTAACATATATGTAGCAATCCCCATGTGTTTACATTACAATGCATAAGGAAGGGAAAGTGAGTGTAAAAAAGCCTTGGTCCTGGTGCTGGTTTCTGTTTGTAAATCTCTTAAGCTCACCACATAAGATTGTATATAAAGGAGCATGAATTAGAATTTTTTTTTTTTTAACATATATAAATCTTTGGTAGAATTCATACCCAAAATTATAGATGAAAAATTTATTGCATGAGTACAACCCAGCCATATAAATTTTTTATGACAAATAGGACTCTGAAACTTGAACAAAATATGTCAGTTAATTATGCAATATTCCCCCCCCCCCCCCCGCAAAAAAAAACAACCCACCAAAACAAAGAAACCTCTGATATCATATGAATGGAAAATTTAACTTATGCTCTTCTACAGTGCTTCTCTGAGGTGCTTGGCTGGCAGCAGAGGAGAGTGAACCTGCTTTATTTAGCTGCAGAGAAGACTCAGCATGGGCAGTGGCAGCTCAGCCTTGCTCATCTGGCATGGCTGGTCATTTTTTTTCTCCACGATGTGGGGATCACCTTTACTGTTGAGAGGATAGATGCATCTGGACCTGAGTTACAACACTGGCTGCTAGCAAGGGAGAGCTTCTGGTGGGGGCTGGCTCTACATAGGTAAAAAAATAATCTTGGCACCCGTGAATTCAGACCAGCAGACAATAAGGCTGATCCCTGTAGGTCACTGCCACCCAAGGCTGGATTCAGCACGCCCTGAAAAACACAGCGTGTCGAGAAAGTGCCCATGAAAGCCCATTTCTCCGAAGTCAGGTAGCCATGAAGCACTGGGAAGTGCCATGACACTCGAAGCAGGCTTTTTTTGGTGGAGGAGCGTAACAACTCTTCACCGTCTGTGTCACGGTCTAGAAAAAAGAACAACATTGTCAGTCTGTTGACATTGGTCCTGTCCATGGGCCAGACTTTCCTGGGAAGGTTTTATTCTTTCCAAACAATGGAGCACTCCCTTCCAGCGCCGCGAGCCCTGCTTCCACGGAGCCATCGTGCAGCCTGGCGGGAGCTGCAGCTGAAAAAGAAAATTGCGTATTGAAAAGTCCAGAGCTTCCATCCTGGAGCTGAAGGTCTTTGCCTGCTCATGGTTTGCTGTCAGGCTGATCTGGGTCTTGGGTGTAACTACCTCAGTCACGCTGGGTTAGCAAATGCTTAAAAAACAGATCCAAAAAGGAGCAGAGAATAGAGACGTAGTAGGAAATGATAGTTCAGAAAAACTAGCCTGTTTCTTTGGGGTTTTGTTGTTGTTTCTTTTTCTTTATCCCTTAATCATAGTTAATTCTTGGAAGTAGGGAGTAAAATAGCTTTGATATGCTTTTTATCCTGTTTCCGCATGATTAAGGTTGATACCAGATACCCTTGAGCTTCTCTTGTCCAGTAACCTCAACCCCAGTGCACATATTCGCGCTAACTCTGGCTAGTTCAGGGTTAAAAATTCCAACCACTAACTTTTCTCTAACTAAAAAAGCCCCCAAATAAAACCCATTGTCCTATTCAAGGTTAAGCTTCCTTAAATATCAAACCAGATTCCTTGGTGATTTTTTTTTTATTTTATTTTATTCTTTTTTTTTTCTAAATCAGCACCCTTAATAGTGATTCCTCACTATAATATTTCCAACTCCATCTGAAATCATTTAAATCCTCCCCTTAATAACATGCACTTTATTGTAATATACAGATTCTTTGGCTTCCTACCAGCCTTAGCTTAAGGCACCAATGAAACTCGTTGCCGCAGGGGGCCGTGGATTCAAGAGGGGCTCGCATCTACTGTATATTTTGTTTTGTATGTTTTCCAATGGCTCTAATTATTGCAGGTGGTAGAATTTAACTGGCAGTGTTGCTGCTAAAGAAAAATAGGCATAAAGTGTATACTGTTTTGCAGAGTGGCTATCAAATATATAGAAAAAAAGAAAATCAAATGAATTGTTAAACTGCTCTATAGTAAGTGATGTTATTGATTTAATGCAAATGCTTATGAAAACGATCTTCCATTTATATCAATTATGTATGGGCAAAAATTAATTTATTCCTCTGGTCACCTGTTTGGCTAACTGACTCAGCAGGACAGACTTTCCCCCTCCTGTTGTAGCCGAGCCCACAAAACACTGAACGTTCAGAAAACAGGAATTTTAAAGTTTCCATGTGCAAACCAACAAAAAAAAGCCCCGACAGGAGTTACTGCCAACTGCTGAAAAAGCAGAGAGCGAGCGGTGGAGGCTGAGCAAGACTCTCTCGTCCTAGGCAAGACTGTAAAATACAACAGCTCTGATTTTGCCAATCTCTTAACCATGTGGAGGCACATTTATATGTACCGGATCATCTGCGGCATCTGAATAAAATCAGGGAAGCAAAATTCTGCATATAAACATTTTGGCTAAGTGCCTTAACTCAGTCTTCTTATCTGGGGTTTCCACAAGATACCACCTTGCATAACAATGCTGAGCATACGCTTGCCCAGTCCATGTTTTCGGTAGCCTCCCGTCATCTCTACCGCCGTATCGACTGGTTTTAATTCTACCTCCTCCTGCATTTTATTGCCTCGTGCCTCTTCATGAAGAATAGGGCTTAAAGCCTTTGTTGTCTGCTTTTTAGAAATTAATATTTAATTTCAGCAGAAGGGAAGACAGAATTAGGGAAAATGTTACCTCACTAGGCAGAGAAATAAAAGAAAGTTAAGATTCAGCGTGCAAACAAACATCCTACGGCCAGTAGAGTCTCTCTCCTGTGCCACTGGCTTTGGTGTTGGAAAAGCAGCACTCAACACAAACAAAAGTACTTTGTTTCTCCAAATCCAGGAGCAGCTCCTGCTCCGTGTGCTGCCCACCGGCTGCGGGGCTGTGCTGGGGAGTGAAGGTGCCAGGCTTGGGGTTGCCAGTGCTGAGCCCAGCTCCCGCTGCTACCACTGAGCCCTCGTCCCTCTGGCTTGTTTCAGCTTTTGAAAGGGAAACATGCTGAGTCCCATATGTCTGCAGTAACTTTTCCAAATCTAGAAATTTTTTTGTGGAATTTTGACCCTACTTTAAACATAAAGCCCAAGGGCTGATTCAACCACGACTTTGCTGGAGGAAAAGCTTAAAAAATAAGCAAAAGCCTAATGCCAGCCCCGTAAAATGAAATGTGTTGAATGTTGACTTTGAATGTTAACTAAATATTTTACATTCCTAATATTTTACCTTTGTTTCTACCTTTGTGGTATCAGAAACATGAAACTTCTTGCCAGGATCTTGTGTCCAGAATGTAACAGCACTGTGCATATTGCCAGGTAGTCTTATCTGCTGTCACTGATTTGAGCTTCCATTAAAGAGAACTCAGAAGATCAATATTTAAAACAAAATTGCAGAAGTAAGAATGATTTTTTTTTTTTTTTCACTGAGCCTCATTGGAGAAATTATTAAAAATAATAAATACAAAAGAGAGGAAATGGATTCTGGGCACACTGGGAAACATTTCACTTTCTAGGAGAATTTCAGTGATTTGGAATAGAAGTGTCAGAACTGAAGCTTTCTTTGTCAAATATTCTGAATGTTCACATTCTGAAATTCATAAAAATGTGTTCTGTGAGCACTTTTTTTTTTTTACTTGTAGATTTTAACTTATTCAAGGTTGTCCTCTAAGCTGCTGAATGATACCTAATGCATACAGTCAGCAGGTAAAAAAAAAAAAAAATAGAAAAAAAAATTGAATATTTAAAAGAGGCATTTTCTTTATAGTGCTCTGCAGTAATTAAAATCTTCATTTGCTTAAAAGCAGGGAACCTTTTTAAAGCAATAAATTAGCATTGCTTGACCCAAGGTCACTAGTAGTACTGCTTCTTCCAGCGCTATTAATACCTCAAAGAAAAAGAAGGGGTGGTGTTATCACTCTGTTGCAATAGAAGTAAGATTTTCAATTTAATCACAGTTAAGTGTCATGACCTTTTGATCTTGCATTGACTTCTCACTGAAATGTGGTCAAATTTCAGACAGCTAATTCTAAACTCTGCAAAGTCAAGGTGAAGTCAGAAAATAGGTTTGTCATGATTGGGGTTGGTTTTGATGCAGTAGCAAGTGGTTTCGTTTCTGAAGTTTTGTTTCACAGCAGAAACTTTTTTAATGGGATCAATAAATTACAGAACAATTTCTGAGGGGAAAAAAAAACCCAAGAAAATAATTACTTTTATGTTTTTATTAATTGAGAAAACAGTAATTTGAGGGATGTAAAAAAAATATTTTTCCACACAGGTACAGAGACTTTTTCCCCAACTCATGGTGATAGAAATAATGAAGAAGGAAAATGCTATTTGACTAAAGCTTCTCCTAAGAATAATTTTTGAACCAAAGAGCAATCATCTTCACATAAAGTGGAGTTAATAAGGTGTAAAAACTGCAAACCAGTCATATTTACACATATCCTTTTATAGGGCATTTTATTATTTTAGGCAAATAAATTGTGTTTGTTGGAGAGCGTTAGCTGGGAGTTTGTAGGACCCACTATTTACCCAGGTTCTAAACCAGCTCATCCACTATCTGCTCTCATTTGTACCACCACAAATCAGGAGTAGTACTTTGCAGTACTGTAACCACCGTGAAAGGATGACAAAAATCAGCTCTTCTATCAGTCTTGCAGATTTTGTTCCAGAAATGTGCAGACAACAAATCTCCACCACTTTGTAGTGTTGCTTAGTTACCTTTATATGCCTGCTTGAAAATATGTTTTGGGACTTTACTATGTGTTGGATTAAGGCTCTGGTTTGTATACAACATAGAGGCTGCATTATAAAAAAAACATGTTTAAATATGCCTTCTTTAAAAAGAAGGATTCTCAAGGCTTAATTTATGCTAACACACACCCCAAGCACTCTCTGTAGTGCCATAAACAAGATTCCCTTTTTCTTTTTTTTTTTTCTAGCAAGAATATTACCTCAGCACAGGACTTTTGCATTATCATGTCCTAGTGCCACACTTCTCTTCTTAGTTTGTACTTTCAGCCTTTTGAGGAAGTCTGGCGCCTCTGATCTATTTTCCACAGCAGACCCTGTAATTTTTGGCTGTATTTTATGTTTTTCAGATTCAAGTCAATCTGAAAGTCCCAGCCAGCCAAGTGAAGCTGATATTAAGGACCAGCCAGAAAATGGTAAGTTCTTACCTGCTGCTCCTGCTTTGGGATATTTAAACAGCCCACATTTAGAAAAGATTTTTTTTCCCCATGTCTAATACGAAAAGATTATTCAGAATAATTGACATGGGATAGCTTCAGATACTCTCCTCATAGTTAAAATGCTACTGCTTCACTACTAAAAAAGTAGCATTTGTTCCTCCAGTCCTGGAGAGAGGCATTTTTTTATTCCTTAAAAGATAATTTTAATTAGGGAGAAGCCATTAAAGAGCCTCCTGTATGCAACCCTTATCCTTACTCCTCCGTAGCAAAGGCTTTCAGTCCCTGGGCCGTGAGTCATGACCCCCTAGGGGTGTGTACTTCATCACTTTCAGTTTTATCTGTGTGCTTTTTACTTCATTTTGTTTATTGATGCTCTCACATGAGACACTGAAGTACCTAACTTTCAGGATGTGGCCAGCCATCATTTTAAGAGGGCAGGATCTCTGATAGTCCTGCACAACAAAATGGTTGCCTTGAAATACCTTCCTGCAGACCCGTTCTCTACTGCAAAAGTCTGCTAACAACCCTCAGCAGCATCACTCCCAAATACTGTGGTTACAGGGCAGGACTGCACACCTCTAAACAGAGCAGGTGCTTAGGCAGGTAGCCACTGTGAGGTGATAGAGGGGCTACAAGTGTGATCTGGATTGTTTCATTGCTGTGCTTTAAAGGTTCCAGATACTACAGATGAGCAGGTCAGAGAGCTTCTACTAGAGCTTGTTGCTCCTTCCTCTCTCTGTTCCCAATTCTGTTATTTCAGAGGCAGCAGCTTGGAAGTAGCAGCAGGACTGTGATTTTGGGGAACACTGATATTCTTTGAAGTGAGACAGGTTTAAATTAGAAGCAGTAGCTTCTACTGAACCAATGGCTTGCTTTGTAAAGCAGCCTGAAAAAAAATCATTCAATAATAAGGAGTTTCTTCAGGGGCTGCATGTGGAAAGGATAATTAAGTGTGTAAGGGAATAACTTCTCTTCCTTTTTCTGTTTGAGTAAGGTAGACCTCAACAATTTTTATGGGCCCATTGGCCACCAAGTTTTGGGTTGCTACTTATATTTAGGACTTACAAATCAAAGTGAAAGTGATTATTATCAATAGTTTTTCTTGACTTTGTTTTTTAATCCATAACCAGTTGTTCATTTTTTTATAAGACCCAAATACATAGGTAGGGAATCCACTGTGCTGGGGTCAACTGTGCATACACAGAAAAGTATTTGTGTGAAGGGTTTATGTCTCCCAAACCTGTCACCATTTGTGGCATATATAAATCCATCTCATGAAGAACTGCTGTACCTATAAGAATACAACTGTGATTACTCTTTCCCAGAGCAACAAAATGCTTCTGCTTCACATCCTTCCAGCTGTGTATGTGTTCACTCTGTGTTTTGGGAACTTTACTAGCAGCCAAACAAGCTGCAAGTGGGTGTGAGGTTGAAGGGCTGCATTCACAGCCCAACTGCATTTGGACCAGGGTTTAGAGGGCAGATTGAATTAAAGGAAGAAGAAGTGGTTTAGGCACATAAACAACTTTAAAGTGCCACTATATGTTGTAGGACATAGATCATAGGGCTCATTGGGCTGTTAAGATTTTGGCTTTTGGGGTTCCTGTATTTTCCCCCTGTTGAAACAGGAAAGGTTTCCTATTTTGATAGATTTTGTGCTGCTCATCTGTAAACATACCATCTCAAAACATTTCTGTTGTTTCTGAAAGGCAGTGCCTAATTTCC
This sequence comes from Galbula dea, assembly GCA_013399015.1. Classification (NCBI taxonomy): domain Eukaryota; kingdom Metazoa; phylum Chordata; class Aves; order Piciformes; family Galbulidae; genus Galbula; species Galbula dea. The sequence continues at coordinate 736,251 of VWZX01006240.1, read as the reverse complement.
CCTATCAGTCCTGTTCACAGAAATTCTTCATTTGTAGCCAAAGGATTGTGAGGTTAAGAGAAGAACTGACTAAACTGTGATTTTTGTTCTGCCAATTCTGCTTTTTTTTTATTTGTGGGGAATATGTTGCCTGTGTTTACTAAATCCTGTTTTAATTTAGACTGTATTAGGCACCAAGCACATTATTATTTTGTGTTTAGATAATACTCTTTTGAAGCTATTAAACCTTAGTTCTTCTTACTCTGTAGTTTCTTAAGGAAGCCTCTTCCTCAACAACCACCCCAAAAAGCAGCAATGTCACTGCTGAATAATGTAAAATCTGTAAAAGCCTAGTGAAATGAAATATCTCTTATTTGGAGCCTGAGTCTTCCTTATAAAACAAGCTTTTAGTGAAATCTTGGAACTTTACTGGTGACCTGCAAAAGGTACTTTTTTGTTGTTGTTAAGAAACAGGGAAAGGATTTTTCTTTTTCTCAGTTTTACTAAAGGGTATTTTTCCCCCACCTCAGCAGAAGCCTCCCAACCTCTTCTGCACCTTTTGCAGTGCCTGTGTGGGAGATTTTTGTTGGTTTGGTTTGGGTTTGGTTGGTTGTTGTTTTTTTTTTCCAACGAGATCTAAAGCAGTCTGTTGAACCTAAAGGGGTTGCTCCCCCTTGGGCAGAGGCTGAGCTCATTCTCAGCATACACAGCCCCCAGCTTGCAGTGTACCCAGTGTGTAGATCAACACAGATCTGCAGCTCTTATCTCCTGAACGTGAGGATGAAAGCAAAACTGCAGGCTTCAGAAAATGAAAAACTGCACGCCCAGAAACGGACACAATAAATCATATTAACTGCCTTGTGCTACACTTGCTGTAGACCCACTTCCACAGGGCCTGCTCCAAATCCCTCTGGACTCAACAGGAGTCTCCTAATTGATTTTTCTGAGAGTGGGAAGGAGCCCACACAGAGAGGAATTTTTTTTTATTATTATTAATTTTATTTATTATTATTATTATTTTTTTGTAAATCAAAGACAAACAGTGTTGTGAATAATCTTCCCACAGAGGCTAAGAGGGGAATGAACAGGCTGAGGGCAGATTTGGGAAGGTTTTGCCTGTGTTTCTGGAAGGCAGAAAGAATTGTTATCGATTAAGCACTACCTTTTACATGCATGCATTCCTTCATTTTAAAAAAATAAATCTTTAAAGGCCTTGTGAGGGTTATACAGCCTCTCTACTTGCCTGTTAATATCCTTTCTGTTCCACTCCATAAATTCTAGAGCTATTTATTATACACATATATTTTGCATACCTTGAGTAATGTAGGTTCAAAAGGGTCAACTATACAGCCCTGAAAAAGAAGGCCTCCTACTAGAGATTTTAATTTATCATTCTAAATTGCATGTGTTATTTTGGAAAGCCTGTATATCTAACCTTCATTAAAGTAAAGTTCATGGGGGGGGAAAAAAGCAGCTTTTCTTTTTTAGACCCAACTCTTTTTTCTAGTGGGCTTTACAGTGGCATTTTCTGGAGGAGAGTCATCACCAGCAGAGAAGATGGTGACATCTGCTCTCGGTGGTGGCTTTAACACCAACTGTTGCCTTTTCTTCAGCCTTCATTAAGCCAGGGTAGTTTTCAGGCAGTCACTTAACCTGATCACTACTGCAAAAACGTATAGAAAATTGAATTTATTTATTTTTTTGAGAGAGATACCCAGCAGGATGGTCATGAAAAGCAATCATGTAGGCAACACAGAGCTCATTGATGCACGTGTGGTCCAAGATCCAGATGTCTTGTTCTGGAACTGGGGTTAAAGCTAAGGTGTAACCGGATGGTGAGCACTGTGCTGCTGTCTCTCAGGTCTATTAGCATGGGAAAGAGCTTTTTGAGGACCGTAAGAAAACCCAGAACTTAAGTCTGTTTGTTAAGTGGGTGAGGAAATTTGCAGGAGGGATGATGAAAGAGACCAGCAACTTCAGCTGAAAGGCAGGAGGAGCATGTTCCTATGTCCTGATCTTTTGCTCAAGTGAGGTGGTGTTTTTTTTTCTGACCAGCTGGGTGGAACACCCGCGTGGAAAATTTCCCACTTTTGTAGTTGCCTAATGGTATGTAAAAGCTTCATTTCAGTTGGCACCACAAAGTCATTTTGCAATTCACCCAATCAAAAAAAACAACAAACCCAACAAATAACGCAGGGGAGGGGGGGAAAAAAAAGGTTATTGATTTTAAAAGCTTATTAAATGGACTGGTTTGGTGTTGTATTTTCTAAACAAAGTAAGTTTTCAGTGAACTGTGGATGACAAAATGGCTAGTCTGATGTAGTGAAGTGACTGCATGCCTGGGGATCAGCAACAACTGAATTCCCAGCTCAGCACTGCTGTGGACTCTCTCTAGGGCTTTTATTCTCTCTATCAGTCGTGGAAATGGCTATGGGGTAGATTTGCTTTTTGTAAGCAGGATTATTTTAAACTTTTGTAGGAAAACTTTTCAGTCTTTTAGTCTGCAAAGTTGGGGATATCTGTGATTCTAGCTTTCAGAGGTCGGTTGAACATTAAAAGTCATATCCTGCCCTGCTCCAGCAGGACTTTAACTCTGGAGAAAGATGAGGAGGGAGTAGCACAAACTGGTTAATAATTGTGGTACCTACACTGCTGTGTTACTGCTGTCAGTAAATGGATGTCAGACATCCACCAGGCAAGGTTTGTGTTTGATGTGGTAGTACTGGTGAATTAATAACTGCAGCGTAAAGGTGCACCCAGAGCGTGCTGTGTAAGGCAGGGGAATGCTGTGTCATTTTCTACAGACAACTGATGTCCCTCAAGCATGTGGTATGGTGATTTGATAACTCTAAAGTTGGTAGCATACCACTTTAATTGTAGATTAGCACCTTCTCTTTAAAGGAGTTGGTAAATTCTCCCATTTCAAGTGAGCAAGACAGCATTCATTATTACAGCTGATTACAAATGTGTGCCAAATTCATTGCTCAAACAACTTCTGTAGAGGGAGAGGCATTTATCTAAAAATTAAAGAATGTTTAATGCCCAAACCAAATGCTTTTTAGTTTTAATGTATTCTTGCTGCTTTGAGCTGCAAGTACCTTAACATCACTGCAGGAAATGAAAGGCACATTGTTCTTTGTAACATTAAAAAAAAAAAAAAAAAAGAAAAGAAAAAAGAAAAACAATGATGTACCATAACTCACAGAACTCGTTTTTCAACCCTGCAGTAATTACACTGGACTTGTAAATATCATCTGTGATTTCTTTGCTTAAGTAGGGCTGGACTTGAGTATTAAACCTTCAAAAAATGTAGAAGTGTAGGCTTACCTTTCCCTGCCTAAAAACATAAAAGAAGAAATTCTGGTCCTCAAGCTGTTGGGGAAGGAGAAGGCAGTAGTGGGAACATGTGCAAAGAAAAGTTTTCTTTTCTTCTTCTCTGGGCAAAGCTGCTCATGGCAGGCATAATACAGCTTTGGCTGCAGGGAAGGAGGGGATTATGTGCAACCTGGTAAAATGCAAAAGCAGCTTGTGGAAAGGCCTCTCTGCCTTAACTAACAAGCTGCAGAGTGCAGCCCCTTTTTGTGTGCTTTCTTTCTGGTCCCAAAACCTGGCATTTGTGGTTCATGCCAGCGGGGTAGCTTCAGTCAGTGGTGCCTGCCTGGCCCGAGGGTTAGGCACTCTTCTCAGATGCAGAGTTTACTCTTCAAATCCTCCTCTCAAGCTGAAACAGGCAGAAAACCTAACTATTCTTTGAGGCTGTCCCCACCACTCAATTACGGCGTTGAGTTAAGCCATAGCTGAGAGACCTCCAATTCCTCTGAGAGCCAAGATTTTAATTAGTAAAACCAGACTGTCTTCTGAGGCTGTGCCTTCTTCTCAGGCCATGCCTGACCTCCCATTCCCACTGCTTCAGGTGGAGTCCAGCTGCTTCCTGGGCTTTCTCAGCTGTGAGTGAACTTGGTGCCAACCACCTTTACACTTAGTCACCACGGATGTACTGCAAGTGCAGCAGGTCTTGAGGTATCTGGAGGATTAGCCATCTTTGGACAGGGCTCTTAATTCCCACCTGGGGAGTGCACAGGTGTGAGCAGTTCTCTGAACACACAATGCTGAAACTGGTACTGTTAGAAAGTACATCGTCTCAGATGACTAACATTCCTGAAACACCTCATTTGCAGCAGATAACCAAGCCTTGCAGAGAAAGTTTTCTATGAGTTACAGCTGCAAACAGGGTAGTACAGTATCAGCAGCTTTTATTAGTGTTCTTGTTCCTGGGATCATTTGCATCAGGGTCTTATAAATGCAAGAAGACTCTCCTCTCTTGTTTACAGAGTAACACTGAGGAGTTATCACAGCCTGAGGGACTAATCTAAAATTAACTTTCCTCAGAAAAGCTTTTAGAAAAAAAAAAGCCCTTAGCATTTTCAATAAGGAATCTCATAGCTGGTGCTGAAGCCAAAGCTCCTGGTGATGTCAGCTTGTTTGCACCTTTGAAACTTGCCAGGACCAAATTCTGAGCGTATTTGCACCCTTATGGATCACGTTGTCTGCCGGGAACAGCAATCCAGGGAACTTTGTCCAGGCTTGAAAACTCTGGCTGAGCCTTGGTGGGATGGTCTTCTGCTTTCCTGCAGGCTGGACAGAATTGGCTGTTGACTTTTAACAGGACCCATGAGCTGATGAAGGTCTGTTGAGGTCCAACCTGTGTTTCATCACCCCTGAGAGAGAGTGCTTGTAGGCAGTTCTGAGAGCCAGCATTTCCCAAGGAAACAAAAGCAGATATGTCTGGTTATAAATTTAACTTACGTGTGATTTAGTCTTGCATTTTTTTCATCTTATTTCATTACAGTTAGATTCCAACAAGAGATGCAGTATTTTAACCATAACAGTCTTGAACTGAAACTTTGCAGTATCCAGCTGTATTTCCCAGCCAGTTTCATGATTGTCATGAAGAAGGATCTGAATAACTAGGAAAGAAAACACCATTTTCCCCTATATTACCATAGTCTCATTGAGATTCACACTCAAAGTCAACTGATTTTGTGGTCCAGATTGTGAGGCACAGTTACACCATTTTGCAGGTCCTCTGCTAGGCTCAGGGTTTAGCCTGCTTGTCAGTAGCTGGCACTCTCTTGAAGGAGAGCCCTGTGATGGCAAGAGCGAAGGGTGTTGTCAGTGGGTCATCACTCAGGGTCAGTTCTGCAGCCTCTGCTGGGGCCAAGTGGAGAGCCTTTCTCACCAGTGACCTGCAGTGTTGGGAGACTTGAGGATTGACAGAGGACTTCAGTTTTCACTGCTGCTCACCATTAACCTTCACATGCAAAGCATTCCTACAAAAAAATCCATCCAAGGCGAGTATGACAGGAAATATTCAAAGCATGAAATGAATGCTTATAGCATGACAAAGCAACGCTTGAAAGACATGAAACGTTCATTGCACTTGGAGTGGCTGAGTGCTGCAAAGGAAAGGAGAAGGAAAAATGTGGCTAGCCTCTGTGTTTGTATTTCTCCATATGTGTGTATAGGAAAAAGGCAGTGAACCTTTCCAGAGGATAAGGTGCATAAATACAGCTGTGATTATTCTAAGTCATTTCAAAATACATTTTTATCCTGTTGCTCCCTTCCATTCCTTTCCACGTATATTTATCCACGAGATAACGGCAAGGGCCATCTAGAGGGCAGCTTGGAAATGGGCTGGCCAGAAGCTCCCATCCTTGGAAGCTCCCATGGAGTTTCCCTCCCTTGCTCTGCAGGACCGAGGCTTTTCTTTGCCCCATAGCAGTGCCAGGCTGCTGCCCTTTCCTCTGCTGCAGCACCAGACTGAGGGCAGGCAGTGTGGCAAAGCTCTGCCTCTATGCCAGCCCCTTCTACCCACGTCCCACCTTTGCATGTGGAGAGGTGCCTCGGTGCTAGTTTGAGCCAGTCCTCCTGGGGTCCTGGCAAGGGTAGATGGAGCTGTGAGCAATCTCCAATTCTCACTACAACTGGCTTGGGTTTTGGGGTTTTTTTTATGTCTTCTTGAGAGACTTGCTCTTTAATTAACAGCTGAGAGTTGCATCAGAGTAATTGCAACCACAGGCTGAAGGATGCTTATGAATACCACGCTTGCCCACCAAGAAGCTGGGCACTTAGGGGAAGAAGTTTATTTGTGGTATGGGCAGCGTTTTAATTTTCTGTCCAGTAGAGAGAGAAGTTTATTAGTGGGAAGAGAATGTGATGCCAAGGCCTAACTTGCAAAATAAGACCTCAAACCTATCTATTTGTCTTTCAATGTAAGAATTTCCTAAGGCCTGTAATATAAGACAAAGGGAAAATTTTACTTGCAGGAAAATTGCCTTCCACAATAACCAAGGAAAAAAAAAACCCACAAAACGCCCACACCAGAGCAGCATGATCCAAAATGTGAACTTTTTACGCCTCCCCAACCTTCTAGGTTAGGCTTCCAACCAAGTGATCTTTTATTATCAACATGATATACCCTTGACATAATTTGGCGCAGTAAAGCTTCTTCTGCTTGAACTCGTGACTTCATTTCCTAGATCTGATGAAAGTTCTGTGAACCACGGTAAAATGTGATAATTAGTAGTTTAATTCTTTTAGGGTGTGCTTATTAATTGAAAAGGCTTGAACTATAAATACAGGGCCTGTGGATAAAAGCACACTCTGAAATCAGTCGCTTAGCCGAAGTATTCATTACTTCACATCTATTTAGGTAGTGTCTCTTTGCAGCAGTGCCAGCCTGCTATGGAAGGGAGTGGGAGTCCTCTACTCACAGAGGGCAAAGCCAAAATCCAACCCAACTCATCACTGCTCTCATGCCATCACAAGCACTCCCTGGGTAAAATTTTGCTCTCTGTGGTCAAACCACTGGAAGTTAAAAATGTGTGATGGGAGCTGGGCCCTTCAGATGAGCTGGTGAAGCACTGGCTCTCTTCCTGTGTAAGCTGCAGGAGACAGAAGGAGCTAAGATCTTGTTTGCTGCCCACCTCAGCATCCTCCTCTCCCACTCGAGGTGGAGACAGTGATGTGGGTGACAGACTTCGCAACTGCTGCACACCAAGGCTATCACAGGTCCCCCATCATTTGATTCCCAGCCAGCCTAGACCTTCCTAAGGAACTATATTTTTCCTCTTACGCACTTGTCCTTCACTGCATTTGGGACCATCAGCACCTAAACCTCTGCTGCTTCAGCCAGAGCTTGGTTCATTCGGCCGTGAATGTCAGTGTAGCACAGGGCCACCGCTGAGAGCTGTGATAAGGGATCGTGCTCTCTCGCTAGCACTCGGGTGTTCTTTTGTTCTGACTTCCTGACCCACACAGGAGGTATTCTGTTGACTCTAGGCTTTCCAAATATATATTATATATATATATATATATATATATATACACAGTATGAAAATGTAAGTCATTATTTCTCACCTTTCTCTGGTTTCTCTGTGTGATGCAGTGCCTGGATGAATCATATACCTGGTTTTACAGGTACAAGGTGATTTTCATTCAGATGGATTGCAACCTGCATACTCATATTTGGTTTGCACACTCAGAAGAAAATCTCTGTATCTGCGTACACCGCAGATTCCTGGGTTAATCAGGTGCTTTCCAAGTAGCCTTAATTTTGTAAAGCTGAAGTTGTGCACAGGAGCAAAGAGATGCACATGAGGAGCGATGCACAGCTCCTGAAAGCTCCATGCTGGAGGACACTTTAGTAAGACCAGGCTCCCAGATAAAGCTTCTAGAGCTAATCAGATACTATTTTTTCTTTAAATTGAAGATGCTGCTTTTTAATTGCAAAAGTTGCTAGATAGGAAATGGAAAGTTTACAGTGCCTCTCACAGAGCTGCGAGAATAAAATCCCCTCCACAGCCTGGCTGTGGTGTGACTGAAATGGAAAAATACCAGATCCATTTCTTGGAAAGTGAGAAGGAGACTTTTATTTGCAATGGTTCACAAATATTTTCCCAGGAGCGACAACAGCGAGCGTGGCAAAGAGGTGGGAGGGGGGGGACAGGAGGAAGGTGAGGCGAGCAGGCCGCACTTGTAAACGTACTCCTTTAACTCTGCTATTGTTATCTTGCCCACAAAGGGAGCCGCAAGTTGTTTACAGCAGTTCATGTTATTCGTTTCTCCTCCTTTTTTCTCCCTTCAGTGCCCTATCTTCAGTTAGACAACTTTTTTTCTGGGTTGTGATAGCGGTCCGGATAGTTTTTGGCAGTGGGGCGGTAGAGAGGTGCCAGTTGATTAAATGTGCAGCTTGCTACGTGCGTTTCATGTCTGCTGCCTTAACATTTTGGGTTTTTTTATTGTTAACCACTGTGGCAACTGAAGAAAATGCTGAAGTTTGACAGTTGGGAGTTACTGCCGAGTATGTGCTGTAAACTATATCATCCCTCTGCCTTCTCCCTTTCTCCTCCTCCTGCTGAAACCGAATGATTTATAAAATGCCTTCGCATTCTTGAGTGAGTTCACACTATCACCTCCAGGCACTGCACTGAGGAGGCTTAGGAGTGGATGGGAAACACAGATCTGATAGCTGGTATTTTTCTCTGAAAGGGAAAAAAAAAAAGGCAAAAAAAGGGCTGATTAAAATTAAAGGAGAAAAGTTTCCTGCTGTGCCCCAGAGTAAATCTGCAGTCAGTGAAGCACTTTATAAGTAAACAAGAGATGTACGTGGTTATAGTGGGGTTTTATTATTACACACTGCCATTGTTTTCCATTTTCATAAGATTCAATTAATGTAATCATTTTAGAGTGCCTCTAATCATTACCTCCACCCTCCCTCACTCGTACTTGAAGCAAGGGGATCTGCTGCAAGCCACACTCTGGGATGAGCAGGCAGCACCTCGCTCTTGTTGCTGGCAAAAAGAGGCACAAAATGATAGGGCTGCTTCCGGGGATCTTGGCTCTTTTTCTTCTCTCTCTCTCTGGCCCTTGCAGAAGGCATGGCCAGCACCCCAGTCCCTGGGCTCACTGTCATGTCACCCCCCTGCTGTCCCTTTCCTGCCACAGTCCATCACAGCTCTGGGTGGCAGAGGGAGAAGAGATGCTTGGGTGGTGCAGTGTCTCACTAGAGTGTGGGGCTGGCAATTTCCTCCTACCCTTCAGCCAGGCACAAGGATGCCAACACCATCTTTCAGACCATGGTGGGCCAACCCTTAAGCTGGCATTTTTCTCCAAGGATCATAAAGGAGGAATATTTCTTATGCAGCTTGTAACTCTCACTCACAGAGAATCTAGACCTCTGTCCCTGTTATTTTTCTGTTCCTGTTCCCTACTCTTAACATCGTCACTGTAACAGAAGGCTCTTTGACAGCTGCATCCCCATCTGAAAACCTGCTGGTGTTTGGGGTTGTCCCCACCTGACCAGCTTTGTGGTGCAGACCACCTGCAATTTTCCCACATGTTATATACCTCAAAGTCCTTAAAAAATCAGGGAATTGGCTTTCAGGAAATTTCCAGTGGCAGAATGCAGAGAGCTAGCTGTGTCCCCCCCACCATACAGAGGGGAGCCAATTTTATCGTACAGCAGAGCATGCTGCAGCTGGAGCTGCAGGAGGAAGGGAAGACGTGAGAAGTAGGAGAGGGTGGATAGCAGCTTGATGGACTGAGGTGGCTATGGTTTTCAGGCAGGAGGGGAACCCCACAGATTTTTATGAGGGGGAGGCTTAAAGCAGTGATATAGTAGTGGCCCACAGCTCAATTTAAAGCAGTAATAAAAGGGGCTGGAAAGGATATTACAACTGGAGCAAACAGCTGAGGAATGAGGTTTCCCAGTATTAGTGAATCCAGATTTCTGTCTGTCGTGGCCATGAAGGATGCATTGGCAGAAGGACTAGGAGCCATCCAGTTTTAGAAGGAGAGAGAAGTAAAGATCATCCCGTGTACAATATAAATGTAAGTTGTTATTACTCCTATTGCTATGTCAGCCGTAAACTGTTCCCACGAGAACAGAGATGCAACATCATTGAAAAAGAATGTCTTACTGTGAAATGGGCAGCAGAAACACTGTGGCATTATTTGCAGGGTAGTGAATTTACCTTGGCGACAGATCATTATTCCCTCCTGCAAATGAACCAGATGAAGGACAGGGAACACAAGGATAACTCAGCAATACTTGTAATTTACAGTCTTCTGAATTTAAGGAAAAAAAACCCCAACAAACCCAAATAACAAACAAGCAAACAAACAAAAAAGTAGCCAGATATAAAGGTAAGGATGGAGAAGTGTGGCATGTCAAGAGAGGTTGGTTGTCTGTGGCAAGATATGGGGAGAAAAGCAGGTTTTCTTTCAGCTCTGTGCTAACATGGTACATGGACTAAAGCTTGGACTTCATCCCACCTAACATTAGGCATTAAAATGAGGCACCAGCTATGAACCTAAAATCCTCACTCTCCCTCTATAATCAGTGGAGATACTGGGTCTTCTGAGAATTCATCTCTCTCTCTGTTGAACCTCAGGGAGGTTTAAAACTGAGATGTTTTAGGTTGATGTTGTAATTGCTCTGAACCTGTGATTCTGCTGCCAGGGGAAGTCACCCATCTCTCTCTTGCTGATCCTGAAAAGCCAGAGCAGACAAAGAAAGAGTCTGCTGCAAGAGCAAAGGTGGATCTAGCAAGGCACATTGACTTGGTGGCATGATTTCTTTGGGGTAGAAGAGTGGACAGTGTATCTACTGTCCACGTGTACTTTCTTCCTTTTTTATTTGTTTCTTGACTTCTGCAGAATGGGAGTTTCTTAGTTAAATTATCATTTTAGGGAAGTGTTTATGTGCTCTGTGGAAGAATGTGTCTAGGGATGGGCATACTGGCAGCAAGAACTTCTTCCTTAGCTCTTCCAGTGAAGTTTTGCTCTAAACTGCCCAAATGAAACCTTTATTCAAAAGTAAAAATGTTCTGTTCCATTTCTTGTTTTCATTCTTTTATGTGTCTAGGGACTAAACTGCTGTGAAAAAGAGCCCATTCTCACAGGATGGCTTGCCTAATTTTGCAGACAAGAGAGGTTCAGCTATTCCAGTTACGATGAGATAAGCATCTGAAATGTTGGGATCACATCCATCCTGAGTTGAACTCTTGAGTCTTCCAACATCCATCCATCATTGTTTTTTCCTTTATTTCTGTGTTTCAGTAATGCAAGCAAAGGAGGAACAGAAGTGGGTGTTTATGCATTATAAACCATAATGAATGGGTTTCCTTTTTACCTGACTTGCTTTAGTTTAATGGAAGGGTCCTTGTGAGTGGAAGGTCTTTTCCATTTTCCTTCTTACTGCCTGCTTGACTGCTGCCCATCAGGAACAGGTCTGCCTTTCATGTAGAGTCAGTCACGCTACAAAGTCTCATAGTTTACATGCAGAGTACTTTTAGAACAAGCCTGATGGATGGCACAGGGCAGGTGAGCCAGGCTTCTAAGCATGGTCCAGATTTGAAGTCCTAGTCCCTGTGGTACGTCCAGATTGTCCCAAATAGGACAGACAGGGCATTTGACGTAGGAACTCCACTGCTACATTTCTGCATCCTTGTGTTTCACACTATGCCACACAAGACTGATTGCTGGGGGGGAGTAAGAGGGAAACTGTCTACCATCAGCAGACTGCATAAGCTCAGCTGACCAACCCAGCTTCTATCAACAGATTTGTCTCAAGTCTTCATTTCTGTCCCAAGAGCATGTCTGAGTTGCTGGAGGCAGCCTCCTTCAGCAAGACATCCCACTGTTGTCATCTCAGTTCCTTGAGGCACCTCCCTTGCAGCCACCATATCTGCCACACATGGGATGAGCCCATGAAACAAGATAAGGACTAAGAAAGTCTCTCTCTGGCCCTTCTGTTTCCTTTGTTGATCTTGAGTCCCTCACAATACACGCACAATTAGTGAACTCAGAGGCCCTCTTTGGGCTACAGTCTGAGCAGATTACACAGAGAAAATAAATTCAGTTCGTGTTCTGGCCTGACCTTGGCCTGAACCTGAGAAAGTGGATGCCCCTATCACACCAACATGTGTCTGTAGAAGTACAGTAAACACAAATGGGGGTCACTGGCCCTCTCTGTTTTACAGTCCCAGGCCAGGAGTCTAGAGTTTTGGGCTGTCCGCCCAAGTGCTTGTTAATAAGTGTCCATTCTTAGTCTGTTAAGGAATGTAGACAGGGCATCCTGCCCTACAAAACACAAACTTAGAATAATACAGAAAGATTCTCAGTCATCCTGCAGAGGTCTGCTGCTGGTGTCCACATCCAGCAGCCTCTTCTCGCTGGACTTATGCTGTTAGTTTGGGACTTGGCCAGGGGAATTATCCACTAATCCACTGTGGGTTCTCCTCTCCTGTCTGTAAGCATAGTTGCCTGCCTAGCCCCAAGTGCATCAGTCCTTGGGAAGTCAGTCAGTAAGTCTGTGGGGCTTCTTCCTCAATACCTGGAGGAGGCAGAGACCTGGCAGAGCCTGAGCTGTGAGCCAGGATAGCCTGGATCACACACTTTGCCCATGCATCTTCACACTCCCAGTGAAGTCAGTCAGGGACAGATGGGGGGATGACATGTTCCTTGTGGAAACTCTTCAATGCTAGTCATTCTTCTCTTCTTCTCTGGAGATGTCCTGTGTAACTTGTGAAGTTGGTGCAGACCTTGGTGACCACCCAGAGGTGACCACCAACCACCAGTGCTCAGTGGAGGCACTTAATTCTCTGCCAGTAGGCAATAAGGACAACCCCTTCAGTTCCCAGCCCTCAGTATGCAACGCCTCTGTGGAGAGGATGACGCTAGACTGTGTGTCACTCTGCATTCTGAGCAAGCCTAGACTTGTTAGGCACAAGATGTTTGCCTCAGTGGCCTAATCTGCATCCATGAGCATCAAGTTTTATGCTCTAGACTTGTGCAAGCTTGAAAGGTCCCTAGACAAACGTTACTGTGCTTCCAGACCCACCCCCTTCTGTCTTTTCTGCCACCAGTCTTTCAAAGCTTTATTCCAGAGGTTTTCCTTGGTACTTTGCTGCCCAAGGTGACACAGCCCGAGGATAACTGCCATGTAAACCTAGTGTAAATTGGCATACTTTGGACTAAAGGTTATCAAAGTTAGGAGAGTATTGTTCTGTTCAGAGAATAGAGGAGTAACAGCCTTCTGGAGAGAAAACTCCAAGCAGTACAGTGGAAGGACAGTAGGTGAATTGAGGCATGTGATTTGCATGGGGTCTGTTGCAAGTTAAACTTTACTCGCAGGCGGTGTCAGCAGAGGAGGCGTATGAAGCACTTCTGAAGGGAGGGGAAAACCAGTGAGGAAAGGGGGAGCTGGCTTATCCTTGTGACTTAGCTTCCATGGCCAGCATCCTTATTTTTTGCATCACATTTATACTATCTAATCTCCAGCAGATATTTCTACAGCTTCCATTATCGTGGTGTCCAGCCACAAGCTTTTAAAAGCGCCTTGGTGTGAAGAGAGAGGAGTGCCAGGAAGGGAGGATGAGAGGAAACAGCTGATGAATTCATCAGGGTTTGTGTCCCTATCACCCAGCAAAACAAGGCAGGAAAGCTGCCTGCCCTCACCTGACCCTGGCCCCACCAGCTCCTCCTGGACACTAGGCTTTTCTAGAGAATTCTGCCACAAGCTCTGAATGCTTGGGTTATTCCTATAACTACAAACTGAGGTGTGAAGTACAAAACAAAAACAACCCAGCACCTCTTTTTATAACCCCCTACAAGGTGTCAGGCTCCTTCAGTTCAGTGTGTCTGCAGAATAACCTTGGAGGGGGCATTTAGCCACCACCAGCCGAGGGAGGATTTTATAGATCCTAAAATAATTACAGCATTGCTGAGTCTAGTTGTATAATTTCTTGGCAATATACTAATTAAAACTAGATATTTACACACAACGCTCGCTTAAACTAAGACTTATTTAAAAGAACCTGCATACTTATCATAACTATATATCACAGCTTTATTGAGGACCGTGGTTTTCATGCAGATTGAATTCTCAAGCACTGTTATTAACATAAATGAGCCCACAGTTTTATGTTCAGGACTGAATACTTCCAGGGCATCTGAATCATCCTGGTATTTCATTTCACCATCTAAAATGATTTTTTTTTTTTAAATACAACTATTTTTTTTTAAACTTGCTGTATGATGGCAATTAGAAATTGCTCTTGTGTTTACTAGGAGCAGAGAGTCCAGCAGAGCTGAGTGTTTAATGTGATGAATAGTGTGAGGAGCTCAAAGAAAAGTCAGATGCGTGTCGACACTTATCAAAGCTGCTCTGCAGCTCACAATGACTGTTCGTGATACTTGTTTCATGATAAACTTCTTCAGAACATGATGTTACTGGGAAAAAAAAAAATTATCCACTCTGAGAAATATGCAGGTGACACAGTTGAGTCAGCAGCTTGCAACAGTGACACAGGCTTACGTTCATGAAAATCCCCACTGAACTTTTGTCTTCTGCGTGCATGTACCGGAGCCTTAAAATCTGTCGCCGCAAAAGGGTCTCTGTTCGTGTCTCCACTTGATAGCTGCTTAAACTAACAAACATCTTCCCATCACCCTGAGGAAGAGGTGGATTCTTGGGGGTAAAAGCCTTTAATAGTCAGAAAACTTTCCTCTTTTGCAAGTAATTTGACTGTAGAAATGTTAGTATCTCCTGTGACCACTGATACCTCTGGGGAAACGAGACGCACCGAAAAATAACTGTGGAAAGCAGAAAATCCAACCTCCCCTACAAGAGGGTTTAATTATTGAGGTTGCAGGCATTTCCCCGTGCGCAAGCATCTCGGCATTCATAGGTGGAAAGTACCTCATGCTGTGTTTGAAATATCAACTGGGTTTAAAAGAGGGCTTTGTGCTTCACCATGGACCTTTCTTAGCCTCCTGCAGATGGTCCCTGTTGCTCAAAAGAGACATGACTTGTGAGACGGGGAGACCTCCATGACGCTTTTCGTGCTGCTCTAATCCTGCTTTCCACCCATCAAGGACTTCAGTCCTTAAGCCCTTACCCTTTTTCTCCTAAATATTAAAATTATTTTCCTGAGTGTCATACCGTATTAAAGCAGAATGGAAATGGGTTTAACAATTGCTGGCATGGGGCTTCTGTACAGCATGTGTGTCACAAATCATGTCACTTTTCAGCAATAGGGCTGCTGCCAGCGGGAGGCTCAGAAATGCTCATGTTAATCAAAAATTTTAATTTCAAATCAAATTGACAGTTTACACATGGTGAGAAATGCTTCTCACCATGTGATATTTCAGTATGCTACACTGGGCAAAATGGGTGCACTTTCCTGTTAAGAATTTTGACTGCAGTATCTGCAAATTTATGGGTTTCAGTGGATTGGGTATGGTGAGTAGTTGATCTAAGGGAGCCCCTTGGAGAATAGGAGACAGAAGGGTTTTCATGCAGCCTGGCACTGGTGAGCTGCTGTTGGCACATGCTGCTGGAGAAATGACAGGTATTCAATAAACATCACTATGGTTAAGAGGAAGATTTAAAGGAGGGAGGGGCTGCAGCACTATAAACAGGGTTTGAAACAAATGTGCTTATTTCAGTCCCTGATTAGTCTGAATACCTAAGTATTCCACACCAGTTTTTAAATATCCTTAACATTTATTTTCACACCAATGTTCCTCGCACAGCATCAACAATAATATTGATGGCATTAATCCCATTCTAGTTTGAAGTAGTGTAACCCCAAGCAAACTCTCTGGATACCAAGGCATGGTCTGTTGGTGTGAAGACCAGAACGTGGCTACATGTCACACTTCCTGCATGCAGCCCCAGCATCAGCTCCTACAAGCCCATCCTTCTGGCAGCAGCTTCTTAGAAGTCAGTGGACAAAATTCAGGAGGCAGAATTTCAGTTGATACTTGATGAGGAGGACTAGGAGGAGCAAGAACAGTTTTGATGGAGCCCTAGACAAACGAGTCGTAGGAACTGATGTTTTCAGGCTGTACCACAAATATGATGCTGGCATCAAAGAATGACCAGCTGAAAAGAAACCATCCATACAGGATTCCCTTTAGGAGGTTTTTCAGCTCTGTGGGGTGTCCTGAGGTTAATTCAGTGCCTAGCTCATGACATTGGGGCTTTCATTTTACAAAGGCCCTGCAGGAAGAAAGGAAGTGGGGTGGCAGCACCCTCTTTCTGCTATCTCCCCCTCCAATGCCCGTATTTATCACTCGCCTGCAAGGGTGGGTGGGTGCCCGTTGCTGGCAGCCTGGGAGTGGGTGGGTGCCTGTTGCTGGCAGCCTGGGGAGCACCCTGCAGCAGCACACACTGTCAGCATCCCTAGGAGGCTCCAGGAAACCGGGTGGTTTCTCTGGGCTCATTTGGACACCGAGTCCTGCTTTGAACCGCGAAGCCAAACTGGCAGTATCACCGCAGACCGCGGAGATCACCGTTGTCACTGCTCCTATAATCAGGCTTGATATGAAAATATGAAGATAAATAACTCCTTCATATTATTATTTTCAGGGAGGCAGGCTTTTCTTTTTATTACTCTTTTTATTGTTGGATGCCATAAATATTCCAGAATTATTATCCCAGGGTAGATTTCATCTCATTTGCTTCGAAAGGCTTTTGAGGAGGCACATTATTTTATAAGCTGCCAAATGAGTATGGCCATTTATAATGATTTTTTTCTTCATTTCTTTAATATTTGCTTTTTGGATTGAGAACCTGAAACAGAAATATGCTAATTTAAGACATCTGTTGTTTTTCAAGCTATAGGCCCCTATCAGTATTAATGCAATTTATTTATCAAATTTCATATGTGGTAGAGAGGGAGATTCTAGATTTTTATCATTATATCAAACAAACTGTATTTAACTGATTTCCCACCCACATGAGTACCAAAAAGTACCCTGCAACCTTAGGAGTCATCAGAAATTAAAAACTTCACCAGACATCTTAGATCCTGGAATGGTTTCGACTGCACTGGGGCCTTCAAAGGATCTTGAAGGGCTTTCAATGTTTCAAGAAGACTTTTGTCTTCAAGAGAAAGGAGCTATCCATGTGCCCTCTGCTTGGACAAAACCTGACATGATTGATTCCAATCTATGATCAGTTCATTAATGGTAATAAGTTGCCATTAATTCCACTATCTCTGCACTTAAATACAAAATGAGCTGAACCTCTTAAGAGCTGAAGCGGCTGTGGATCCATGCAAGACCAGGCTGTTGGTTCTCTCCAGTCCACATTTGCTGATTTGCAGCCCAGACTCTGGAGCTCAATATGACACATACTGAGGTAATAATTAGGCATTGTTGTTATTAGAGACTCTGAAACACCGTGAGTAGGAAAGGCAAGGCGCAGCGAGACGTTACATCTGTATTTCTGTTCTGATTCACCCCTGGAGAACGCCCATTGTGGTGGGTTGGGTGGATTCCCTTGTGAAGGCGTGAGAGTCCTTTCTCCCAGCCACCTCCCAGCGCCTTCAGGTGTTGCTTCCCAACGGCCACCAAGAGTACACAACCCATAGGGAAAGAGAGCTGTGCTTGAGCCCTGGTATCAGAAGTGTACCCAGGAAAACTAGCAGCGCTTTGCAGTTGTGCTGTCTGCTAGATACAGGCTTTTTAGCTAAAAACCAAAAAGGCAAATCATTTACCAGCGGTTTTGCATATTGTGAAGGGTTAACAAAACTTTCATTATCACACTCTATTAAGCCAGGACCAGGAAACAATTTCTAATCAACACTCAGATCTGGGCAGGGATTGTGCAGTCTTTTGTAGGAGGCCTCAGATCTGTGTTCTCTATTCTCACATGCTCACTTCCAGCTGTTGTCATTGAAATCCCACATAATCTCCCCGGGTCAAAGGGCAGTCATCCATGACTGCCGCTGTTAGGAGGTTATGCTGATTTCTGTTGTCAAATATTGGCCCTTTTCTCTTTCAATCACTCCCATTCTACTTTTTTTAACAAGAAAGATCCAGCCTAGAATTGTATTACATGACTTTAAAGTCTTAAAAGTGTTCCTCTATTGTACTGACACGACATGCCCTGGACGGTCTAATCCATCCTGCTATGGGCCACAAAGAAATTCTGGTGCTTCTTAAAAGCTCAGCCAAAGGCAGGTATGGAAACTAGGGAAGGCAAAACAGCCTGTGTTACATGTGGCCCAGCAGTTATTTCATGAGAAAATGTGCAATTTGTCCAAGGTGAGCTGTTGCTGTGGCATAAAAATTAAATTGGAAATAGCAAGCTGAACTAAAAGTGGGAGCATTGGTTTGGGAACAGGACAGGTTTCTGTATCACCTTTAATGTATAATATCTTGCTTAATTCCTCTGTAAAAAGTCCATGAATTAAAGATGTGGTTAAATTTACCACTAAAGGCTTAGCATTTACAAATTTGAGGAATGTATTTTGTACAAAGCAATGAAAATGAGGCCATTGCCCAGCTCTGGAGGTCAGTATTTGGGGTCTGCTGGTAAACACAGGTTTCATTACAGCTGGTGCAAGATTCAGGCCTGTGTACAATTCCCTCCTGAAGTCTTCCATCCAACTGGGAGAGACCTTCACTTGGATGGAGTATTGCAGCTGTGATAGGTGGTGTCTTTCATCTCCACATATTCTTTCAGATATGAAGTTAGTGTGTATGGTTTGGCCCTATGGATCTAGCTTTCCATCTCCAGCATAGGGTAAAGGCCACGTATCACTTGGTGAGAGACAGGTGCTTCTGTTGCAGTGTGAGCAGGTTCACATACTTGGGCAGTGACTGAGCTCACCTCCTGGTGGCCACCCACACTTGCCCTGGAGGTGGACACTTCCCTGAAGCGAGGTCCACTTTCCTCCCTGTGCATGTACATGGCACATGCCTGCTGTGCCAGGCTGCCTGCAGGACCCTGTGCCTGGGCAGAGGGATGCCTTTGAAGGCAGAGAATCCCTGCAGAGAGACCTTGACAGACTTGAGGGCCGGGCAATCACCAACCATGTGAAGTTTAACAAGCACAAGTGCTGGATTTCGTACCTGGGACAGGGCAACCTACAGATAGATGTA
Organism: Galbula dea; assembly: GCA_013399015.1. NCBI lineage: Eukaryota > Metazoa > Chordata > Aves > Piciformes > Galbulidae > Galbula > Galbula dea. The sequence continues at coordinate 717,312 of VWZX01006240.1, read as the reverse complement.
CCTACAGATTGGGGAATGGGAGGCTGCAGAGCAGCTCTGCAGAGAGGGATCTGGGGGTTCTGGTCGATGGCAAGTAGAGTATGAGTGAACAGTGTGCCCTGGCAGCCAAGAGGGCCAACCATGTTCTGGGGTGCATCAAGCACTGCATCGCTAGCCAGTCGAGAGAGGTGACAGTCCCACTCCACTCTGTGCTGGTGTAGCCTCACCTCCAGTATTGTGTGCAGTTTCAGACACCACAATATAAGGATATTAAGGTGTTGGGAAGCATGCAGAGAAGGGCCACAAAGATGGTGAAGGGTCTAGAGGGGCAGCTGTATGAAGAGGGACTGAAGTCACTTGGCTCGTTGAGCCTGGGGAAGAGGAGACTGAGGGGAGACCTCTTTGTAGACCACAGCTTCATCCTGGGAGGAAGTGGAAGAGCAGGAGCTGGGTTCTTCTCTCTCGTAACCAGCAATAAGACCCAAGGGAAAAGAATGAAGCTGTGCTGGGGGAGGGCTGGGCTGGGTATTAGGAAAAAGTTCCCCACCCAGAGGGTGGTGGAGCAATGGAACAGGCTCCCCAGGGAAGTAGTCACAGCACCAAGCCTGACAGAGTTAAGAAGCATCTGGACAATGCTTTTAGACACAGTGTGATTTTCTGGGGGGTTTTCCTGTGCACAGACAGGAGTTGGACTCAATGATCCATGTGGGTCCCTTCCAACTCAGGACATTCTGTGATTCTGTGGGGTTCTGGAAGGGGTTTCAGAAGTGGGCTGCCACAGCTGGGTCAGTCCAGGCTTAATAAACTCACCTTCCAATTAAGCAGAGTGTAAATGTTAGGCAGGTCTTGCCTGAAGCATGCCTGTCCTGTCCTTTCCTTTTTGCTGGAGAATGCAGATTAGGACTAACTCTGTTACTCCTATCCTGCTCAGCCAGTGCAGCCATGGAATAGCTAATCTTTTGGGAGTCCTCAGGGTGAGCCGGGTTCCCTCTGATAACATCCTCTCTCTCAAGGCCTGCGTGTGTGCTGTGTGATACAGACATTAATTTCCTAATCAATATTATTGCTCCACATTGTTTGTGAAACATGGGATTATCTAGATAGAGGATAAACCCAAAAGGAATCGAGTTGCACTTTGAGCAGAGAGGGCTTTTCTTTTAATCAGGCATTTGGTTAAGATAATAGGCTTGAGACCCTAATTGATTATTACTATTTTAAGGTTTTAAGATGGCTATGTATAGTGAGATGCTGAACATGAAAAAGGCTTTAGAAATGGCTTCAGTGCTAGTCTGGGGGACTTGTGTAACTTCCACATACTGAAAAGGAATCAAAGTCTCCCAAAAAGCTGTTCTCCAAAGCTTAATCTCTTGTTTCTCAGACTGTAGTGGAAGAGAAGTAACTGCATTTGGATGTATTCATCTTCAAAGGAATGACTCTTCCCTGGTTTTATTTCAACTTGAGTTTCAGGAAACCAGATGTATCTCTGTTTAGAAAATACCTTGTATATTTATGGTGCAATCTAACTATTCTATAATACAAATAATACTGTTGGATTACACAAGGAAGCTTGCTAATTAAATAACAATAATACTTTGAGCACCTTGAAAACATCTTCTGATATTCAATTAAGGAACAATAACCCAATGAACTTTAACCTGTAGACCATATTCAGACTTTCTACATAAAAGTAATTGCATCAGTCATGATTTTCTCAAGCTACAACACAAGCTCTTGATTGGTAGCTCAACGTCTGGGACTCCTTTTTACAGCATTAATTGGGAAAGCAGACAATACTCTCCCTGTAAACTAGATTTTAGGACGAAGGTTAGTTGCCTTTGTACACGTTTACTCATTGAAATAGGAATGTTTGCTTAATAATTCAAAACAAATAGCATTAGACAACAAGTCCTAATCCTGATTTCTCCTCTGCCAGTGTAAATTAGGAGAAAATTAGGTGAAACTCTATTTGAAAAGTGTAGAAAGACTTGTTTAAAACTTCTTTCAGATCAGAATTAGGCTCCAGCAATTTAAGCCTTTTCTTCTGGCTTCTTTACTGGGATCTAAAAGAAGAATATGTAAATCACTTTATGATTTTTCTCCCAATTAAAGCAGTCATCAAGTTGTGGGAAGATGTTTTTCATGTGGTACTTGTTACGATAGTGTGGCATTGCATGTGCAAGCAAGACCAAATGTGTGATTGGGTAATGGCATAGTATTTACTAGTTAGTGTCCTGATCTGGCTTAATAAATTTACTCTTACTAGCCTGGAGTTTTTTCCCACTTGAGGGAACACCAGCCATCCTCATGAGCCATAGTGAGGTCTTGTGTAACAAGCTAACTCCTACCTGCACCTAGACTGGGGCTGAAGGAATGGTTGGACAATGCATTTAAATTCCTGCTGAACTTTGTCAGCCCATCTTTATTTGGCAGGGCAAATAAGCATGTGCTTTAGTCAAGCATGTGATTAAAATGAAGCACGTGCTCTAACTGCTTTGCTGAGTCAGGGCCTGCCTTGGCTAGGCAGGTGTCTTAATTGATACCCAGGATTTCAGTGAATGAGCTCCCTTAGTTTCTTATAAGAACGTGAGTGAAAATTCTCTCCTCCTCGTTTGGAACACCTGCTTTATGTGACTGTCACAGAAAGCTGTGCAGATAACCTGATCATACACAGCAATTTCCATGTCCTGTCTTTGGGCTATTTATCCCAAATATCACAGCACACATTATTTCAATAAAGTGCCTTATGAAAAGTAAATCTTGCAGCTTTCAAGATGTTTAATCATCTTTTCAGTAAAGGAGCTCATTAATTCTAACATCTGCATATGTAATTGCTTGACTTTACCTATTTTTTTTCCTCCTGCAGAATTAAGTGGAACAGCCAAATTGATACATTTCTTTTGCATTTTGACCCTTGCTAGTAGGCACAAAACATTTCCTTCACGTGCTTTTCAATCCTGCTATTTCCAATCATTCTTCTTTTACATATCTACCTTCTTTGTCCTGCTTCTCCTGTTTTCTTGTTTTCTCTTGTTGTGCTGTTATCACAGCTCAGCAAAAGCTGCAGTCTTAGGCCTGGATTTTGCAATCTGAACCATCCAGGCAAACCTTTAAACTTTGATGGAGTTCTACTGAACTGCCAGTTCGCAGACCAACCCCGCATCGCAATGAGTTGAAGATACAACTCCAAGCCAAGGGCATTGCTTTTGTGGGTATCAAGTTATTATCTCAATGACTGGCAAGACGAGCCCCTGATTTCCTAATGTTTCTAAGCAAATAACAAATTGGAGCATTGTGAAATCCACCTTTCATTTGTGAAATGTTTATTTTCAGTATTGAAGGATGAAAAGCTAATCACTCTCATTGACGTGCTTGTTGTTTAATGATTACTGTTACATGTGCACGCATAAGAAATGTTCCTACAGCAGTAAGTGGACATTGCAGGTATGCTCAGCAAAATAAGAGTAATCAAGTTGACAGGCCCAAGCTGACTTACTCAACTCAGCAGGAAAAAGTTCTTCATCCAGAGGGTAGTGGAGCATTGGAACAGGCATTAGATGCAGTCATGGCACCAGCTCTCACATAATTCAAGAAGCATCTGGACAGTGCTCTTAGACACATGGGGTGACTTTGGGGTTGTTCTGTGCATAGACAGGAGTTGGACTTGATGATCCTTGTGGGTCCCTTCCAGCTCAGGTTATTCTCATGCCCTGTGGGACCCTGAGAGCCAGAATGTATTTAAAACCATCATACAGCATTTTCATTTCTGGTTTTACCTGTGTTTGCTAGGTTAAGGTAACGTGGTTGGCCCTATGAAAGTCATTGTTTTATTGAAAACAATGCAAAGGACTCTAGACTTCGCCTTAAAAAATCAGCCAAATGTTTTTTACTTCCACATTTTCATTTCACCTTCACTCTTAATGCAGTAGGGACCTGCCTGGGAGATGCAGGTGGAAGTGGACAGCACAGCAGAGGCAGTATGGTGCGCTGTGAAAAAAACAACACGTGACAGATGTTTGTAGCATTGCTGAATGCACTTCTGGAAGTTGCTCAGATACTGCTATGATGAGCACAGTGTGAGAAGTTACATAGCAGAGACTGGCTTCTCTACGAAGGGCTCTGCGGAGTAGTAAGCATCCTGGCCCTGATCCAGCAAGGCACTTAAGCATATGCTTAATTTTAGGCACATGAGTGGTTTCAGTGAAGACCTAAGAGAATTATTTTTAATTCACAGGTCATTTAATTCAATAGGCAGGTCTGCTGCAGCATATGAAAAGTAGATCTTCATATTAAAAATACTTGGGAAATTGTCAATGAACAAACCTTCTGTATGGCCAGCAAGCGTTTCTATAAAGCAGAATGATGTAGTCATCACTTTTATTATGGTAAAATACAAAACAGATCAGGCAAAAGCTCTGAGAGCTATTTCTAACTTGAAAATAGGCAAAATAAAAGCTTGTGAGAACATCCTTTCATTTGAAGTAGAGAAAAAATTTATTCTCTGGATGTAAATAAAAACCTTGTTTGCAGATTGAGGAATTTGTTTGTGTTGAATTTCAGCATCAATTTCAATATTTTATAGTACATTTATCTACAGCTGGAGCATGACAGATTTGTGTATATTTATATGTTTGTGTACATAATACATATGTATACACACATACACAAGGATGCCCAAAGATATACATATACACAGTTTGAAAACTCATCATTATTGCTGAAGTATAAAAACATGCCTGATGCAGAAACTTGTCTCGAGTCTGTTAGCTTAGCGACTGCCTTCATCTGGCACCGTAGGATCCTCACAGAAACAGGGAAGTTCTTCGGTGCAGGAGCAGACTTTGCTTAGATCTTGGCTGGAGATGAATGACTGACCTCTCTCCAGACCTCTCCCAGACCTTTCCCTGACACATTCCCTGATGTGCCACCCTCTGTAGTCCTGCACACAAGATGTGTTTCTTTTCCTTCCTGTTCTGCAGGTAGACACGGCAACGGGGTACGCTGAGATTTTTAAGCAACCTCAAAAGAAAGCTAGGAGAACAAATGTGCAGCTTGCTTTAGTCCTATTGCTCTGGTCATTAGAGGAAGGTGCAGAGGTATTGCTGGGATGAGCATGGGGTACAGCAGAATATGCTGAATCTAGGGAAATCATACTGAATCTGACAAACAATTAACAACAGAGCAGATGGTGCCTCTGCAAAACATTCAGTAATATATGTGTGCGTGCGCTGGAATCAGTGACTCTAAGTAGGACAACCTAAAAAGGTATGCCACTTATCCTGTGGGCAAGTAGGACTTTACAGTTCTTTTAATAATCTCTTTATCCATGAGATTTCTCCTTTGACCCTGATTTCTGAAGCAGGAGGTCAGGCTGGCCGACGAGCCGCAGACCTCTAATTGAAGCCCCGAGATGTCCCGCGTGAACTGCTGGATCCTGCCCCACACGCTTACCGCCGGGGCGCAGCCCAAAAGCTGCTCCTTTTGTAATTGATCATACCCGTGAAAATTAAATGAACATTTGGTGGTAGGCATGTTTTCAGAGAAGAAGGAAAAGACTGTTATGTAAAGTGTAATAACGTTGGGATACCAAGTGCAGAGGCATTCCATGCACCAGGGAGGCGAGCGTGGAAGCGTACGCCCTGGTTCCTGCAGACAGGCCAAAGCTCCAAGTTAATATTTTTCTTATGTAGAGATTTATTTTCTTTTTTCTTTTCAAAAGCTGGTTTTAAATGTTAGAATATTTTTCTTTTTTGTGGGAAAGGCATTCATTTAATTTGGTCTTTTTTTTTTTTTCCCTTAGCCAGCAGCTATTTTAAGATTTCCCTAGTGTAACCTTAGAAAAAATGAAGAGTACATCTTTAAATCTTGTTTTGTTTGAATGAATGGGTAGATAATCCTGATCAGATGTTTCTTTAGAGAATAATGTTTAAAACGATTATGGAACTTAGCTGTCCTGTCTGTTTCCTAGGTACAGTATTTTCATTTCAATTGTGAAGTCATTAGGGGTCATCCAAGGTAACTGTTTATTAAAATAGTCCTCTTTTGTTTCAGATTTCCTGTTGAGATGCTTTAACATGTAAAAATCTCCCTGCTGATGTGTCATGTTAGCTTTCCTAACCTCCAGATAGAAACCACAAAGCAGCCTACATTTCTGTATGACTGGTTACCCACCTACATAAACAATAATTACTGCTAAGTGGGAAATTAGATGTCACATTTTAAGTCTAAATGAAAGTAAAGTATTTGAGAATACTGTCATTAAATGCTTAAAGCTAATCGCAGTTCTCTCTCTCTCTGTTTGTTTTGTAGGACATTTGGGCTTCCAGGACAGTTTTGTCACATCAGGTGTTTTCAGTGTGACTGAGCTAGTAAGAGTCTCACAAAGTAAGTATCATTTTGTGACTGGTTTATGTGGTTTCTGCAATCCCAGGTTGTTGGGTTTTTTTCTTTGATTCTTATTGTGCCCCTTCCCCAGCTCAGAAAAATAGCATCTTGCAAATGGAGAGTCTGTTTGTCCCAGTTCTCAGCAGCATTTGTGTGCCCCATCTTTTAATGTGGGAAAATGACTTTTAATGTGGGAAAACAGCATGACTTCTCAAAGTAAATTAAAAGATGTTAATTCTGCAACCTTGCATGTGCAGCTTCTTAAGCTTGTCTGGTACCCAGCTGAAAATGGGCAGGGTCTGTATCAGAGTGCAGATAAACACCCACAGAGATCAGTTTACCTGCTGGATCCTCTGCAGGATCCTAGGGCTGTATTTTAACCAGACCTCTAGAAATGACATGATCTGTGCATATAAACCTGGGCATTTTCTTGTGCTCCTCTTGCACATTCTGTTCACCCATGCCACATGCACGTGTTTGTGCCCCTGCAAATGGAGGAACTCATTATTTATGCCAACCACTGTGCCAGCTTCAGCTCTGAGAATCTCAGTTGTGCAGAGGTCTACATCTTGACTTCACAAGGCCTGTGTTTTCCATTAGCTGGATGGAATTCTGTCTTCTAGAAGGATTTGGATTTTGACCTTTAAAGAATGCTAATGCCCCCAGCATGAATGACACGCAGCAGCATGATCATTACAGGCTTGTCAATACTCACTAACAACAGTGAATTAAGAGTACCTGTCACCACCCTGTTCCATTGATCAAAGGTGCATTGATTGTATTTTGCTGTGACATAATCCAGATAGTCCAAGGAGAGAGTGTGGACAGTCTCTTGCTGAGTCTACTGGTAAGCCAGGGCTGTAGGTGCTGGTCCTTTGAGGATCTTTTCTGCAGCCAGTGTCAGAGCTAGGCTGTAACATTCCATTGTCACCAGTTACCGCTGCTCCAGATGAACCTCTCAGCTATGTGCCCCTTTAAAACTTTTAGGGTTTGTAACCAGTCCATGTAGCACAGACAGTGATAAAAATGGTTCTCCTCTGAGATGGCAGGAATATTTATTTATGTACTGGCTCTGAGCACGCAGTTGAAGTCCTTCTGGAGCTAGAATCTTAACTGGCACAAACCTAGCAGAGAATCTGTGGTTTTGAGTCAGAACACAGAGTTTCTGTAAGGATTTTCCTGTTTTATTTCCTCTTTCAGAAACACTTGCACTGTAAATAGTAGATTGGCCCTGCACTACAAAATAGGATGCTACAAGGAAAGCATGGCACGTGGGAGATACATGAATGTCAGAGTTATGTGTGCTGGAGAGGCACACAGAAGAAGTTTGAGGCAGACATTTCTCCTGAGTTTTCTTCCCTCACAACTGGTGAGGAATTTTGTGAGAAGGACAAAGTTAAGAGGACTTAGAAGTCAGGGGGAGCTGCTGAGTGCTCAGCATATCTGGAAATGAGTTCTCTTACTGAAGTGCCTAAATAGGGACTTTCCCATCTAAACCCACTGTACTGAGTACACTAGCTTGCTGGTACCAGCAGCCATGCTGGACAAAACCGAGGTATCACCAGTCTTTGAGCATCTCCATGTTATGTCAGTTTATTGCAGTGTGACAGTGTAAGGCTTTTGAAGCCTAAAGGATTCACCCTCCCCCTCTGCAAGGCATCCCACTTCACCACAATCTTATCTTCCCTGGAGGAGCCCTACACAGCAGAACTGCCTCTGGACTCTGTCAGCCGTGCTTCATGTGTGCACAGGACAGGGCTGCTAGGAAAGCGTCCCCATTCAGGACTGTTGCCTTCACAGCCAGCCCCAGTCCCAGCCTCCCTGAGTGTTTGGCATTGACCTCATGAGCATCATGTTTCCTGCTTCTTAATTTTCCATTCTGTTTTATTATAACTCAACTAAAACATTGTGTCTCAGAAATCCTAGCGTTCAGCATGGTTTGCAACCTGGGAACTGTGTCTGAGGTGTTGCTGTTGATGTGCAGCAAGGATAAGGCACCTGCACACAGGGAGAGCAGGACAGGCATGAACTTCATCCAAAAGAAGGAAGAAGGTGTTGGTGGGCAACAAAAAAAAAAGGTTAAGCTTTATCTGTTCCAGACACAGGGGTTTGCACTCCTTTTCCTGGGCTCTTTAATAATCCTGGCAGGTCAAGACCTCAGTTTTATATCCTGTCTACAAGCCAGCACCTCTACCAAAAATAGTGTTCCCAAAGCATATCGGGATATCACTTCAGAACTGACTCAGAGGGAAGAGTGCCAGCAACTGATTTAGCTACACTGCTTTTGATAGCACCCTGGATTTTCCTTGGAGATGCCCCAGACATGTTCTGACCAGCCATAACCTTGTTTACTTTATGAGCTCTGAGAAGCCCACAGCTTGACATGCCGTGGCTACCCAGTAGGGTATGTTTAGTGTAGAGTCTAGCAACAAATTCCCAGCAAAATCAGTAGGAATTCACATGCTCCTATTCAAAGAATTATTCAACATAACAGAACAACAAAGTAGTTGCTGCACATTTGCCTAAATTGGCAGGCAAGGTTAAAGATTCTGCTTTTTGAGACAACCCTTCCTGGGCTGTCTACGTGTTCTCATGTCTTGATTTGAGGGCGGTCTGTGGGTTACTTTCATTCTGGGGAGCTCAGCTTGTGAACAGCCATCAGCCAGTCTCACTGGCTGCTATGAACACTCTGTAGCTTGAATAGTCAAAATGTTTTCAGTCCATTTTCTTGGTTTTACTTTCTGAAAAGTTATTGCTCCTTCAGAAGCCTCCATGCCTAGGGAAGGAACAAGCCTGGCTAGCCACAGTGGGCCCTCAAGTGTAGTCTCTGCTGTCTTCCTGAGTGTGCTTGGTGTTTGCTTTACAAGGCATCATAGAATGATTTGGGTTGGAAGGGAACTTCAAGGTCATCTAGCTCCAACCCCCCTGCCATGGGCAGGGATGCCATCCACTAGACCAAGTTGCCCGGGGCCACGTCCAACCTAGCCTTGAACACTGCCAGGGATGGGACATCCACATCTTCACTAAGCAACCTGTTCCAGTGCCTTACCACCCTCTTTAGTGAAAAATTTCTTCCTAACATCTAATGTAAATCTCTTCTCAGTTTAAAACCATTCCTTCTTGTCCTCTTTTTTATAAGCTCCCTGTGGAAGGCCACAGTAAGGTCTCCCCAGAGCCTACTCTTCTCCAGACTGAACAACCCCAGCTTCTCAGACTATCTTCAAAGAGGTTATCTTCATGCATGTCCATTGTCACTCTTCTTTCCCTCCATGCTTTTGATACTATGATGATAGAAATAAGTGAGTTCCCACAGTTTTAACTGGCCTGTGTGTGGCTGCTGTTGCCTAAAACTAATCCACTTGACAAGGAGTCTCAAGTAATAGGCAGTTGTCTCCATCATGCAAATTTGGGCAATGAATTAATCAAGCAAAAGGTCAGCTGTTAACATTATCTGTCTTAGCTATCAGTGCTGATCATCACAGTTTCTGTGAGCTATTGAACAAGTCTAGACTGTTTTGGTAACAGGAACTTGCTTCCTATAGATGCAGATTTTGTTTCAAAATGTTCCCCAGCTACTGAATCTTGCAAAGCCTAGTAAAATACAGAAAGTAGATCATACAGTTTCATCTGAAAAACAGATTTTCCTGAAACAGATTTTCATCTGAAAAACCTTTCTCCACCCCATCTGATGTGAATGTTGCAGACCATGATGTCAGTTCTCCTACATTATTAGCAGGCAGAAGGTGTGAGCTCCTTTCCAAGTGTTTTCTGTCATCCCAGATAGTGGGGAGTCCCCTTCAGATACCAGAGACTTCATTCTTCCATCTCTAGAGAGGTTTGGACTGGCAACAAAAGGCTCAGAAGCAGAAGCTCTGGAGATGTACAGGTTTTGTGAATTGACAGTGAGCTGACAGCCAGGCAAAACCTTTTCCCCTTCCACCCTCGTTAGGAGAATACTCACAGTGTGCAGCTATCTGCAGGGCATTGGAGAAACCCCCTCCAAAAGGTGCTGGTAGAGGGGTGGCTGTGGTGCCAAGCCACTGCCAAGTGTACAGTCCTGTTCGCTTGGCAGAGGCTGGAGCAGGGAATGAGGCATGGGGAATGCTGTTCCCCTCTTGGCTTTGAGTCTGTACCATGTGCTCTTGTACAGAGAGCTGCTGGGAAGATCTCCTCCCTTGGAGGTCCTTCAAGCAGCCAGATAAACTGCACTGCCCAGGATGTGAAGAAAGATTTAGGATTTATGAACATTGGCTAGAGCCAAATCAAACATATTTGGTTTGTGCTGTGTTATTTGTCAGAATGACATCATCCCCTGTGCTGATAAACAAGGGAATTCTGACTGCACCCTGGACTGCAAATGCCATGCTCAGGGTTTGAAGATGTTAGCTGTGTGCAGTCAGGAGCTGTACAGAGTGAGGGGGATGACTTCTAATCCTTCTCACGAGCCAGTGAAACCACAGGCCCACGAGCATACATACAGTAGCTTCGTGCTCCTGTAGAAACACAGAAATGGTCCCAGTAATTATCCCTGACAGAGGAATTCCACAGGTAAAAGGTGCTGTTGTGGCATTTTGGAAAGCTCAGAACCCTGCACAACTGAGGCTGCTGGATGTGGTGGCTGCCAGGCTTGGTTAGCTGCAGCTTTAGCAATGAAGGCAAGGGCTGAAGCTGGCCTTGCCCTGAGGCAGGCAAGAGACGTGCTAGAAATGAAAGTGAGTGCTACCTCTCCAGGCATGGAGGAAACACAGCTTCCTCAAGCCTTCAGTCCAGTAGACAGGTACAGCCAAAACAAACTGTGGGGAAAGTCCTGCCAGCCCCAGCATGTACTGAATGCCTATGGGAAGGTGTGGGGCACCCCTGCTCCTGTCATGGTGTCTCAGCCAGGCAGGTGACTGCAAGGAGCAGGGAGGATGCTGCTGCCTTCCTGTAGCCCAGGAGAGGAGAAGGGGTTCTCCTCCACACCGAGCACGTGTGTGAAAGCTCGGCTGTAATAAAACACCTCCCTCTAAACAGCAGCTTGCATGTTTTCTGCTATACTAAGCACTACAGTGGTGAAGGCAGTTAAAGTCAGCAGCGTGAAAATTAACATTTAAAAAGATACTCTATATTCCTTAGCAAAGAACTGCTACCCAAAACACACTGTGTGGGCTTGGGTATGAGAGGAAGGGGGGGGAAAAAAGATTATAATAAAAAATAGACTGCAGGCATAGAGTGAACAGTTGCCGTGACCTTGCCTTTTGTATGCCATTACACAATTCAATGGCAGTCCACTCAAACCTTGCTCTCGATCAATATCCTATTAAAGCAGCACAAAAAGTCTCTATAAACTTCGTGGTTAGCTATGTTTATAAATGGAACTCAGCATAATTAGATGGTCAATAGCAGGCTGTACTTGTAATTTTAAAATGAACATCACACATTTCATATCTGTTGTATTCGGCCAAACCTCTTTGGAATCTAAGGATAGAGTGTGTAGGAAACAAAAGCCTTGGGAAAAAAAAAACACAGCACACCCCCCAACCCCCCCCACCCCAGCTCCCAGCTCCCCTTTCCTCTCAGCAACAGCAGCAGTGCAGTGTGTTTCCCTTTGTTTATGGAGTCACAACACAGGAAAAAGTTTATTAGTCAAATGTCATGTTTCTCCCATTTAACCTTAAACACATTATCACGTCGCTGCAGCCTTACACATGTAATGATCTTAGTCACATCCCAGCCCCTTTGTAAAAATAAATACATAAAAATGGGGGGGAGGGGGATTAAAAAAAGAGAAACTAATACTAACATGACTAGAAGAGAGTGCTGTATTCCAGAGAAGACAAATGCCAGCCTGGCTGGTTTTATTTAGTGGGTTTCCTGTTCTGTAATTCAATAAATTTTTCAAAATAAATATTCCAATTGGGTTAAGTCAGAGGGCTTTTTGTTAATTTCTCTGTTATTTTTCTTGACATTTTGGGTGAGGATCTGAGCTAGCAAGCAGGCAGCAGAAGGAGCAGGCTGGCAGCAGGGGTGCTGCTGCCCCACATCCCCAGGAGGAGAGCACAGTGCTGGTAGTCTGGCAGAGGTACCCACCTTCCTCCTCCTCTCGGGCACCCCCTGAGAGAGAGAGAAATGTGTCCTATCTGCAGAGGGATTTTATTGATTTTTTTGTTTGTTTTGGTGATGCCAGGAGCTGAAATGAGAGCTGGCTTCAGCACCAGTTGGTTTGCTTAGAAAGCCTCTACACATCAGCAGGCTGGGTGTTAGAGGAAGAGGGGTCCTTCCTCCTCGCCCCCCACCAGGTTGGAGCCCTGGGTCAGATGACATCTTGATGGTGGCACGTAGATGGAGACTATTGTTTTGACTCTCAACTGCAATTTCTGTCATCCTTTCCTGTTTGGGAGATGTTCCTGAGCTGTTAGAAGGTCACTTTGCTGCAGAGCATTTTTTAGGGGTGGGGGGAAGTGGCATGTTCTTAGTGTCGTTGCCTGGAGTTTCTGCAGGCTTCAGCAGGTAACAGCTGGTTGTGCTGGCATGGAGCTTTCCAAGGAGCTTCCCAACCACTCTGCTGCTTTGTGGGGGGTGGAGGGGGCCACAGCCTCTTCCCAGCATGTAGGAACAGGGGTGTAGGGAGATTGCATGGTGGATTGTTAGATGCTACAATGAAGAGGCTTACTTTAGATCGAGTTTTACCACAAGTCTGCACCACTTTGATCTCTTGGCTTACTCTCCAGAGCCTCATCCTTTGCAGGGAATCCTGCAATAAGTGCAAGTGTTCCCTTCCCACTGGCTTTCTGGGCCTGTGAGAGGTGGACAGTTGACAAAGACAGTGTGAAAAGCCTTTTGGAGCAGGCTGGGTTGCCTCCTGGCTGGGCTGGCTGCACCGTGCCTGCTGCCATGGCACATTGCACTGCAAGCCATCAGGGTGATGAGAGGGGGCAGATACCAGGCAGTGAGCTCCCCACAGCCAAAGCTCACACTCACCCAGGCTGAAGCAGGGAGAGAAAGCACACAGGGTTTCAACCAAATTCTGGTGACCTTCCACCATGTGGATGAAAACATTAACCTCTTCCTGACAGCCTCAGGGTGGGCTCTACACATGGACTCATTGCTGTGTTTTGTGATAGAAAAGGGGGTATCTGTGAGCAAAGGTTCAACTGCCCTTTGCTGGAAGACAGGCAGGAAGGAGAAGGGATTTCAGATCAGCTTAGCTCTGTGCAACGTTTGCCAGAGTATTTCCAGGGCCAGAGATCTTGAGCTGGTTGTGGCAAGAGAGTGGCTGCTGTGGAAGGGTTTCAGGTACTCACTTTAACCTCTGCTGCTTACATCTGTTGATGGATTTTGTTCCTTAACCCTCAGGTTGCAAACAGGCTTCTGAGTGTGGCAAGGTGGTTTGGCCTGTGACAAAGTAAGCATCCTTCATGTTAGCTACCCCGGCGGAAATTGCTGTGTGATTAGCCCTTTCTACTTTGTGCTGAGTTTACACAGCATTAGCAATGTGTTGTTCCTACCCCACCCCTGCTCTGGAGATACATTTCATTTTCATTTTCCTATAGGGCCAGTTCAAAGGTTGGAACAGAAACGTCAGGGGTTTGGGGAGAGAGCAATAACCAGAGGGAAGTGAGAGGAAGAAGAGAGGCCTTATCCAGACACCAGTTTTAACTCCATATCTGTTTGGAATAAAACTGTTTCATAACTCTTGCAATGGTTAGGAAATCCATCATGCCTCAGAAAGAAATGGTGCTTTAATTTAGTGCTTGCCTTTTTATGTTCCTGTTTGGGAAATAGCCTGCTTAACCTGTAAGTTAGGCCTTAGTAGGTAGAGGGTGCAGAGGAATTGATCAGCGAAGGGTTTACAGAGCACAAATCTGTTTGGCAAGGAAGTTGCTGAAAACTGTGGAGTAGATGCTGCAGAGAGTACCTTTATGATTGATTTCCATTCAAGTCAGACTGACTGCAGTGTGGTCATTTTTCTAACCCATAACTGCTCACACTGCAGCAGTCTGCTATCTGCAGGGTGTCTGAATTATAGCAGTCCATGTCCGTGTTACCTTTTACACAAATTACTTACACCGGTTTCTTTTTTCCATGCAAATTCATCAGTTTTACAGCCTCTTGTAGCTGCTGTCAGGAAACTGTTGCAGAAAGCACAAATTGATAAAATGAGTTAATTTTACTGTGCTTAATTTTTCTCTCTGTGTTAACACACCCTCTCCTATACCCCTGTGTGCAGGAAGCGTAGGATAGTTCCGAGAAGATAACAAAGGATTTGAGTCTTCTTGTCATAAATTACTTCCCAACTTAATTCCTTTTGATGACTGTTCCAGGTTTTCTCAACTTTTCGTGGTGCTGTGTATTTTCCATCCCATGCTTTTAAAAAGTCCATGGCTATCCAGGCTTTTCCCTCTCTGTCTCAGTGACGTTCGTAAAAGATCCTTGCCAAACAACAGCTAATTGTCTTGTGGGGATGATGAGGCAGCTGCAAAGCTACGTTATTCCTCTGTCAAATCTGACATCGTGAGCTCCTTTAAGACTTGGGGTGAAATACTGGCCCCATCACAGTCAATGGCAGCACTCCCAGCAGCCTGTGTTTCAGCCCAGACATGTTAGCTGGGTGATAGGAGCTATCCTGCCTTCATTTCCTCCTTCCTGCCCTGTTGGAGTGAAAGATTTTTTTTCACGGTTGAAAATGGGCCAGGTTCTCAGCCCAAAGATTAAACTTGGCTCAGCATCCTCGGGTGGCATTGAGACTTGCTTTGCCTTTGTTGCTGTGAATCAGGGCTCTCAGACAATACACTCCAGGCCAGGCTTGTGCATTTATTGTGCAGTGCATCCCTTTTTCAGATCTCTCTGAAATGGGAGAGAAAATCATGATCTGTAATTGTCAGCTCCCAGAGTTGTGTTGTCCTGTAAATAGCACTGGAACGGTGGCAGTGGATATGGTACCAATTGCAACAGAATGGCTTTTTTCTGTGTGTGAAAGGCATTTTCTGTTGACTTTAACATTAAACTGCTCCATCCTCATCTTGTTCCAAGAATAAGGCATGTGGAGTTCATAGCCTTGTGCCTGCAGACTTCAGGGTGTGTAGGAATTCATAATGTTATCATGTAAACCCAAAGTTTTAGGAGAGGGAAATTCAAGGTATTGGTATCCCTTACAATACAGGTTAAGTACTGGGTGAGGTAGTGAGAGGTGAACAGTGGAAGCTAACTACTGGGGAAAAAGTTTATGAGAGTCATGTCTCTAGCTCTGATTTAGCTGCAGGAGAGGCCAGAGGAAAACTCAGGATGTTCTCAGGCAGAAAAGAACTCAGGTTTCTCATCTGCTTTTGTGCTTTCTCCAAGGAGCATCTGTAACCTCTGTGCTTGTGGATGTAGATCACGTATCTACCAAAGGTCCTGAGGTGTCTATTTCCCTGCCTATACTGCTTATAGATTATGCCAAGCACACTACAGGGCTGAGGCAGCCTATTTGTAACTATGCCAATAGATGTGATGTCCTAAAAGCAACAAGTTTCATTAAAGGATTAAATGATAAAGTGACAGTAATAGAAAAGCACTGCTTAAAGAAAGTTTTGCCATATTGTTTCTTTTTTTTTTCCTTTATTTTTCTTTAAAAAAAACCCCAACTAACCAAACAAAAACACTCAAAAAACCCCTTTGGAGGAATATAAGAAAGAGTCTCTGTCATGGAACGTTGTATTCTTGATCAAATCCACATGTTCTTGATTGCAATGCCAGTTACCATTAGCATTTCCTAATTTCCACATCCCACCTGTTCTCATCATGAAACTAAACACACTCATGAGGAAGAAGAAAGTGATTTTGAAATGCAATTCATGCCTTACTCACATGACTTACTGACTGCAATCTCTTTTTGTTTCCCCAGCACCGATAGCTGCAGGAACAGGCCCTAATTTCTCCCTCTCAGATTTGGAAAGTTCTTCATACTACAGCATGAGCCCAGGAGCAATGAGGAGGTCTTTACCTAGCACATCCTCTACCAGGTAATTTAATCTCTGCCTACTACCAGGTTACTTGGAAACCCAAGCCAGTATCATTGCTCATCTGGGAAAGTAACCATGAAATTCATTGACAAGCTGCTTGGGGACCTGAAGATGTGGAGATGTTTCAGGTTCACGGAGCTGAATGTTCAGCTGGATTGCTGTTAAAGTTCTTCATATATGTACAGGCTTTGAAGAAAAACTGCTGCAATGAGTTGTGCAACTTCTGGCTTATATCTCAGTGTATCAGGAGAAGTTCTACTGGAATAGTTGGAGTTTCATTTGTGGCAGAAGAGAATTGGGAGCATATTGAGATGTGTCACTTTGTCCTAGCAGGAAAGTTTTAATATAGATTTACATGCATTATTTAGTGTAAAAGTTGTTACCTATGAGGCTAACTTGGTTTTAGGACTTTGGCCTCTAATCCAGTCTAGTTTTCATAAAGCATTTAGAAATTTGTGACTCAGCCTTTGGAAAGCTGAATTGTTAATGCAGATGACTACCCAGCCTGATTTTGATTTTGGCTTTGATGCCAACTATCAAGCAAGGATATTTTTTATCTTCTACCTTTTACTTTAACCATCCATGAGATTAGATTTATAAACAAGCCCAGTCACTCTAGTAGTCTTGAACACTATTAAGGAACCAGATTGATTTTTTTTTTTCCCCCTACAGCCAAAATAGATCACTTATTTCAAAGACATGACAGGAAAGTCTAACTTCAGCCCAGAGTTCTTATATGTTTTTATCTCAGTCTGCAGTGCCACCAGCTTTGCAGTAGGCAAGTACACATGTAAGAAGTCTCTATGGTTTAAATACAGCTGTTGTTTTTGTTTAAATAAAACCTCTCTTTAAAGAGAGGCTCTTAGTAATATCTTCTTATGCTTTGCAGAGATTGGAAGAACATTCTGCATCTTGCACTTAGTGTGCACATTATGAAGCTCAGTGACTACAATTCCCACTACATATCAATTAAAAACTTCATACTCCTCCTTTCTTTTTTTTCCCCCCTGTAAACTGTGTACCCTACAGTGCTCATCATTAGCACCATCCTCAGGTAGAATTTACTTGTGACTCCAGAAGCAAAAAAGTGAGGTTATTAATGTTACTTAAGAGCTCAGTTGTTGCTCTTCTATTCTTCTGCAAATAGCTACCACTGATAAGGAGCTAATTATAAACAGCATGGGTAGTTAATAACTTGGTAATATGTTTGTTTTCCTCTCATTAGGCTGTTCCCAGTCAGGAAAAAAAAATATTCCTTAAATACACAGACTCAGCAGAATTATCAGGCAGTAATTATATTGTATGCACACAATTTCCCCTATTGACACATAACAATTCTCTAAATTAAGGAATGGCCAAACCTGCATTCCACACATACCACAAGATTTCTTCTTCTTCCTGTTTCTCACAGACTAATTTTGCATATCCACCAGCTCCTACCTGTGCAGGGCTTCAGGTGGGGAGCTGTAGGAGAGGCTGCAAGTTTTAAACCAATATCGACTCTGGTGGAACATTTGAAGTCTCTTAAATAAATGTGTTCCCCCCTACACAGAGGAGCCTGTTCTTGAATGTCTCAAGTCTTAATAGGATACAGATTTGGGGGGAAAAAAAAAACCAACAAGTGAGCTGGCCCAACCTTGGAAAAGTACTTAAGAGGAGAAATTCTCAGTAACATCCCCTTGCAATCTGTACAACTCATTATGGAAAACAGAGCCAAGCTGAGTGTCTTTGGCTTTGGGATCCTCTCCCTGCACAACTACCAGAGTGTGAGTCAGGGGCCACCAGAGACCACTGAAAGAGCTCTTCTGTCTCCTGAGCCTTTGGAGATGGAGGTGTGATATATCACAAGGGAATCCTTTAGCACAGACAGTGGCCTTAGATAGCTGTTGGAGTTTTTCTGTGCTTGGTGGCATACAGTTGCAGAGGAGAATGCATATGCTTGTAGGATAATGTGAACATTTGAGCCAAGAACAGATTCTTCCATCATTCAGTGGTCTGTGCTGCTTCTTATGGGACTGAAGTCTGGGTTAGTTTAATGGCTGCAGTTAAAAGATTGAAAATACAAGTTTGAACTGATAAACAGTTTCTCTTTCAGAATAAGCTGTGAAAAAAAATCTAACAGTTAAAATAAGTCTCCTTTCTCATTACTGCATTCATTAGGATTGCAAAAAAACCCTCATGCAGTACAAATTAAATTCTTGCTTTTTTATTGACCTCTGTGTGCTTTGAAAAATGTCCCATTTTTGAGTAAACTATCTTCTAGGTAAAACAGTGCCTGTTTAGGGCTTCAGTCTGGACTCTGTGAGAGGTTTTGTATCTCACTGAAGCTTGGTCATTGGCAACAAAGCAAATCAGAAGCAAAAAGTGGATGCTGAGAGGTTGGGTGGGCAGGATGGGTGTGCAGGACTCATACCTTCCCCTTCTCAGGGCCCTGAATCTGTTAGTTTCCATAAGCAGCTTAGTCTCAAGGAGGGCTAGCAAGGTAGATTCCTACAGAAGTGCCTTTGTTCCTTTCCATACAGACAGTGTTTATTCTGTGGGGGTTTTTTGTTGCTTTCTCAGCTCTACAAAACGTCTCAAGTCTGTGGAGGATGAGATGGACAGTCCTGGTGAGGAACCGTTTTATACAAGCCAAGGGCGCTCTCCAGGAAGTGGCAGCCAGTCAAGTGGATGGCATGAAGTGGAGCCAGGTAAGTCATGGCTTTCAGGAGCCTGAGAACATGATCCTTCAGTTGCTCTGTTTTGTTACCAGAATACACTGAATGCTGTATAGAAAGGTGATCAGTTCTAAACATCTTGTAGCTTCTGCGGAGAGAAGGTCAGTCTGATGAACATGATCATGGAGGTTTTATTGCTCCTTGCAGCTGTGAATGTTTCTGTAGTGTGTCACTTCTGCCTTTTGGCCAAATATCTGAAGTATTTTGATAATGCAGCAAAAGACAGGCAGTCTTTTTCTGTCCAAACATCCAGATTGAATTCTGGGATAGCAGTGACAATGGTCTAGCAAAAACCAGTACCTGTCAGGGCTGTGCCCAACAGTTATACTGTTCTAATAAATATCCCTAAACTTAGACAGACTTAGAAGGACTTTTCAAGCATTTTGCAACACTTGAACTCACTTAGTCCTGAGTTAAGAGATGTAGAGGAGTTGTTTTATTAATCTGTAACAATATGAAGTGTGATTGGAGGCTTTGTACCAAAATAGGTATCGCTGGGCGTGAACACCTCAGAAGGTTTAGGAAGCAGCTTTTCTGCCTCTTCTCAGTTAATTTGTGTGTGTGATCTTTCTTGTTGATCATCCTTCAAGGTTATGTTATGTTACATACCTAACTGTCCATTGATCGCTTCTCTGGAGATCGTCTGGGTGCTTAATACTATTGGAAAGATGTTTCTGGGTCAGTGCTACATGCCTAGGTGAAGCCAATGCCTCAGTTTTGCTTTCAGCTAAAGAATCAAATCTTTATTGCCAACCAAAATAGCAGAATTCTTATCTGTTAGGCAAAGGCAAGCAGTGCTTTCACCTTCAGCCTCCCACTGGTTGGGAGGGTCCTCTTAACAGCCCAAAGGATCTTCCACAATATGTTGGGTTTGGGTTTGTTTTGTTTTCTTTTGTGTTGTTTTCTATTTCTTGTTTGTTTGGATTTAACATAGTGTGGTTTGGGTTTGTTTTGAAACAACACATGCTTGTCCAAGGCACTGTGGATAATGAACTATACAGCACGGAAAAGTAAATTCAACCTGAATAGCATTGAAATCAGTTCTGTGGGCACTTGGCCAGCCACCTATATCCTTCATCATGTAGGAAACATACCCACAGCTTTCTCTGGAGACCCTGTCAAACAGCTGTCCTTTACAGCATGCCCAGAAAGTCACCAAATTTGGGCTATTCCAGACTGGGAGGGGACTGATTCCCGTGCCTGGGAGCCCTTGGAGGATCCCCTGCCAGCTGCCCTCTCTCCTCTAATGAGGAGGAGCCAGCTTGTGGGCCCTTATTGACTGCAGATGTGGCACTTTGGCAGGAGGAGAGGGTGGACCTGCAGGCAGACAAGTGCCAGGCTCCCCCTGACTGCCTTGCTGCTGCCATCCCCTGGGCTCTGGTGTTTTCAGCGAGGTGTCCTGCTCAGCAGGACACTAGAGGCTGTTTCCTTCATCAGCTCCAGGCTCCAGATAATGTAAGGCAGAGCTTCACCTTGTAGTAAACCAGTCGGCTCATGGAGCGGCGAAAACACGGACAAAAGCTCAGCGTCCATTGAAAGGGAGAGATCACAACCTCCTCTGCAGACACAGTTGACTAAAAGCTGACTGGGTGACTGCTTCTACATCATTGTCAGACTGGGGGCTAACTCCCCCCAAAGTTTGGGAGACTCTTTGTAAATGACAAATGCTCTCCATTTGTGCAACAGCCAGAGGTTGGCTGTTAATTTTGCTGTCACTTCTGGTGGTTTTCCCCACGTGTGGTCGTTACCGATCCAAGTCCTGACTGGGTGGTGGCTTTTGAGCTACACGAGAGAAGTACCTAAAGCCTTACACCTCCAAAGTACCTCCACCACTCTTGGCACCACTGGGTGCCCATCATGAAGAATCTCGACTGCCCACGTCAAACTTCCTGAGGTGCTCAGAAAGACAAGAATAAGTCAGAGAAGAGAAGGTTCTTCCTTTCTCATGACCTTCCTCCCTTATAACAGAAAAATCCCGGATTCTGCTTAGCGTTGCCGGTAACATGGCAGAAAATCACCTTGCAACATCAGGGACTCAAGCCAGATACCAACTAGATATAGCTCAGGTTCACCCAGCCATCTATCACTGTCACAGCTATGAAGAAAAAGAGCTTTGTCCTGCCTGTGTGGGATGCACTTTCAAACCATCTTTATGCTATATCCATGCAGCCCCACCCCAGTACTTCTGCCATGGCTTTCCAGCAGCCTGTCCTCTGAATTCATTGCCTCAGCTTCTCTATAAAACAAGGTCACTGCAAGAGCATGGCTGGCAGAGAGATTACCTCAAAGAGCCACAGCTCATCAGTGGTGAAGGACAAAGCAGCACTGAAATGTCCTTCCATGCCAGGGCAACAGTGGTTTATCACTGGCACAAGGTGAGGGGCACATCTTGAGGGACACTGTGGTCTGCGTGCGGTGCCCTGCCTTCCCTCAGACATCACATGTGGGTCTGATATTAACATCTGGCCCTTTGTTTTTGGCATGGGTGCTTTATATCCAGAAGATAGTCTTCAATGGGGCACCTGCCTAGCAAACATATTGGTCATCTAAGAGCTGTACAAATGATGTTAACATCCCGTATTACCCGGTGGCTGGCCGCAGCGTTCCTCTCTGAGAGAGGAGCTTTTGGGGCCTGGACCCATTTCAGATCCATCCCTTCCGACATCTCTTCTGTCTAGGAAAAGGCCTTGCCATTTATTTAATCTACAGTCAAAATGATGGCACAGTTTTAACCTACAGTAATCTCTGATCTACAGTTTTTTGGGTTTTGTTTTGTTTTGTTTTTTTTTTTTCTCTGTGAAGCTTGCAGTAGAAGTTTAAAGACTAAAACTATCTTTCTGTTTGCTTTGGCATTCCTTCCATGTGGTTCATTTTATGCTGCGTGGGATAATGCAGGTATCAATGGTAGAGAATGATGCTGGGTCAGAAGGCAGGCTGAAGTTTGATCCTGTGCTGGCAGAGGAGCATAAGCCAGGTTTCCAAACTCCATAATTAAACCCTGTCCTTTGGGTTACTGGCCAAACAACGGGAGGAGGAAATCAGACCAAGGACAGGAAGCTTAGACTTGTCTGTGGGATGGCTGTTCTGGCTGGGAAGGAAAGTTCAGAGAGGAGCCAGCAACCAACCTCCCAGCCCAGTAGGATCCACACCAAAGATAATAATATATCCTTTGGCTTTATTGCCTTTGAGTAGATTGCTTCCTCACAGGAGGTTTAGATTTATGCAGAGATAGCTTCTTGGCCTATATGCTTTGACAGGTTTATGGGAGTGAGAGGATGAATATTCTGTCTGTGTGTGTTGCATGTGCTTAATTCTCAGGTGGGCACATGAGGTAAAGGGGGGACTCTAACGCAGGAGCAGGTGTGAAAATATCCATGTGCTTATGCACATGGAGAGCCAGAGGGAAGTGCCTGTGGCACAGAGACTGTGAGAGGGATGTAGTGAATGGTTTGCACCGGGCAGCGCAGGGAAATCAGGTCTGCAGGAGAGGGAGGTTGGAGAAATGTCATGCTTGGAGGAGAGCACAACGTAGGAGAGAAAGGGAAAATGAGAAGACAATTTCAGAGCATACAGAAGGGAAAAAGTATATAGAGGAAAGAAAAAAAAAAGGGGGGAAAAAAAAGAACAAATGCCAGGAAAACAAAGATTTGACTTCTGAGAAAGGAAATATGAAATGGAATATGTGAACTCCTCTTAGAGAACACTCCAGGCAGAGGGTTATTTACCGCCAGCCGTGACTAGTTGCTCTACATCTGTCTCCATTTTTTTCTCTTGAACAAATTCCCTTTTTGGATACTTTCTTCCTGCTTTGCTTCCCTGTGATTGCCCCTGTAAGTGGTCTTTGGAGGGCAGGCTGTATACTCAGAACATATGTGCAAACTGGCAGGAGAACAGAAGAGGACAAAACCACTCTGTGTGCTATTTAGATTAGGCAGTGGATGCTTCCCCTGTGCCTACTCTTGGGGTCTCCACTGCGTGCAGAATACAAGCTGCACCTATTGTCCATCCACAGTCCTTCCTCTGTGCTTTTACCCCCCGGGGTAAAACATCTGTCTCACATGGAGACTTTTCTAGGGGTAGATGCTGCATGCTTCACCCACCATCAACAGGACCTTTCCATTCTTGGCACTTCAGACTCATGGTAACGAGCAGAGGACTCAGCCTCACCTTTTTTTTACATCTAGATACTTCTTGCAAACAGGAGTATAGCACTGTCCTTATCCATCAGTTGTGGCAGCCAAAGCAAAACCCCACATTAATTCCATGGTCCTTCTACTGTACTCCTTTGAGTCTTGCATCCATTTACTTGCACTTGAAAGCTCCTGGGGAGCTCTCGGGCCTAAAGATACTGGAGTCTGCCAGAAAAGATGAATTTCCTTTCACAACAGGAAGGCTTAGGAAGTAAAACAAAGCAAACGTAGTAAATTACTTCTGCTTTTCAAATACCTTTTGTGGTATCCTCCTTACCATTACTTTATCTCAGCACTTTCAGTACATAACTCTTGTTAACTGAGGAGAAGGGCAAGAGAGGATAAAGATGATGTTATTAAGGAAATAAGGCAACATCCCGTTGGCTCTGAACTCGTGTGCAAAGCTGGCCCGTGTTCAGTTCTGTGGCAGCTCTGCATGTAGTGAGGGTAAGCCATAATTACAGGTATGAGGGTTTTAATTCCATAATAAGAGAAGATTGAGTTAAAATATATCAGTATTCCACTTACTCATTTTTTTTAATGGATTCTCTTGATTCAGTGCAGGAGTAATGTTCTCGTTGCACTCCCTCAGTCATTTTGTAGTGTGGCATGTGGATGGTCTTTGCCAATTTTAATTCCATTGTATTTCTACAGCATGGGATGGAAAAATGAAAATTCAGAGTATCCTATTAGTATCTTTACTTAGATCTTATTGGTGCTTGTATTTCCACAAGTTAGTTTGGTCCCTAGAGGACAGTCATCCCAGGAAAGGTACATGTTTGTACCCCTTGTGCTCTTTGAGATATCTGAAGGGACGATCAGCTCTGCTTCAGCTGTGGTCCTGACCAACTTACAGCACTGCATCCCTTTACAAAATGGGTAGAGCTCTGTGGTCCTTCTTCCAATGAGAGTTTGATGGGGCTTTTCATACCCCATCAGATGGTCATCCACCTTCCTTTGCCCCAGCCCCACCCCAGCTGGTCTGCTGCTGGTCACGCTGTGCTAGGCTCTTGTGTGTCTTCACCTTGAAAACCCCAAGAACTAAATGAGACTTTCAGTACAAAAACCTGAAAGAATTAGTAATAACACTTGCACTGCATGACTGAAAGACATATTTACAGTTCCAGGGGCTCATGAAGTTGATAATATTATATGAACCTGCAGTAAGCTAGAGAGCTCCCTGTTAGACTGCTGGACACGTCTTTGGGGTAGTAAAAGAGGCTATTAAAGTCAGCCTCTTGATTGCTCACCACACCACTCAGGCTAGTGCTGCTTGTTCTCATGTCACCATCTATGGGACTGGCTGAAAAGAATTTCTGAGCAATTTCCATGCAGCTGAGGAGCTCAGATCCTATTTTGGAGTATTTCCCTTGCAGTGAGAGGGACCCCTACCTTCATGGTACCGTGTATCTCCCCACTGTTGGATATGGAACAACCACAAGCAGGCAACAAGTCCAAACTCTTGTTTCAGTAACTCTTTACTTAAATCTGGCATGGGCCTTCTTCTTAGCATGCAAGAAAAATTCTTCTCCATACTTACTAAGGAACTTTATTTATGCCTTAAACATCAGAAGAGACTCATTCAGGCATAGATCAAATGACCACAAGAGTTTGTTTTCAAAGTCTGTTCGGAATTATATCTTGGAAATGCCAGAGAAAGTGGTATAAGGGAGGTCCTAGGTTGTGTTCTTTAGGCATTCTTTATGCCCTAAACACAGTTATTGCCTGGTGCCTCCCAGAAGGTAAAATATGTGTAGTATGTCCCAGCATCAGTGATG
Organism: Galbula dea; assembly: GCA_013399015.1. NCBI lineage: Eukaryota > Metazoa > Chordata > Aves > Piciformes > Galbulidae > Galbula > Galbula dea. Next base: position 692,284 of record VWZX01006240.1, on the reverse strand, counting down.
CAGAATGCATCTGACCTGTCCTCAGGCAAACGGTCTGTGGGCTCCTCAGAAGACTTGATGCCACACACTAACCCAGAGCTCAGAGAGGCTTCCAGTGATTGTGCTACATTACTGCCAATAATTCAGGGCCTGACTGTAGAAAATAGGATGAAAAACATGAGAACCATGTATTATACAAAATAAGGAATAGAAAAATAATCCCTTTTTACTGGGATAACATTCAACTTCAGACCTGGAGTAGTCAGTATCAAATAATTCTCTGGCACTACTGTTCAGTGACTTGCTGTAGCAGGCAGTTTTCACTGGATTGGAACTAGAGACTGGAATTTTGTGCTCTTCATTAATTTTCTGAAGCTGAACTGTTTGGATACTCATGTCTATTTAAGAAAGAAAAAACCAAGGAAACTTCTCTTTTCCTTAGACCAGAGGAGGTCTAGAGCCAGGATCTCTGCCAATTATATTTACTCAGTGTTTCCCAGATGTGACATTGTCTTGCCCTCCAATTCTCAGTGTGTAAAGAGAAGTCAGACAGCACATTCACCTAGCCATTAAGATTGTACCTGCCTTGTGCAGCAGCTTCATTACCTACCTTGACACATCTATCAGCAGGCACCAGTGCCATTTTTTTCCTCCATTGAACTTAATATCTTCAGACAGTGGGAACATTTCGCAACCAGACAGACCTCCAGCCCACGGCATACTTTGACTCTTCCAATGGGAGGTCAGAAACAGATCATGTTTCTCTGGTGACCAGAACTTTTGGTTTACAGCAGAGAGAATTTTGTCAGGCTAATTTGTGCTGTTAAGCTGAAGTGATACCACGATCAGTACGACAGACAGATCCTGTTGCCTCCCAGGTTCATGCAGACTTCCACTGTTCATTTTCTCTGAAGAACAACTTCTGAACTTTGTTAGACTAATCATGTGACAAGGACTCCTGCTCTTGTTCACCCATTTCCCTCTTCCCACTCAGCCTTGTGCTTCTTCAAGGCTTTATACACAGTTTCCCACATTTCTCCCCACTCTTACAGTCTTCCAACATCCTTTTTCTGCCACGGCCGAGAAGCAGATCGTGCTTGAGGCTGTGCTACCTTTTGAGCTTCCATTACCAGTGCATGGAATTAAACATGGCCTCATCTGTTTGCTGCCACCTAAAATGTTTGTTTCAAGTGAACAGGTAGATGCACAAAGCCAAACAGAATCACAGAATTATCAAGGTTGGAAGAGACCCCCAAGATCATCAAGTCCAACCATCAACCTATCACCATCATCTAGAACCATGTTCCTAAGACTAAACCAAGTCCCTAAGTACTACTTCTAGCTGTTTTTTAAACACCTCCAGGGACTGTGACTCCACCACCTCCCTGGGCAGCCTGTGCCAATGTCTAACAGCTCTTTCAGTGAAGACATCTTTCCTGAAGCATACAATGGGAACATACTTCAGGGAGCTCCAGCTACTGTAGAATACAGAGCTTTGCTTAAATGTCTTTTCGCTTTCCTAGCGTTGATGTGTTCCCTTATCCCTGCTCTCTGCATTACAGTATCCCATCAAAACACAAGCTGCCCAGTGGTTTTCAAGTGCATAAGATTTTTCTTTTCTTCTAAGAGCAATAACACTTATCAACTTTTACTGAAATACCATATCAGCTCCTTGTCACTGGCAGTCTCCAGTTCCTGCCGCTAAAAGTTTAATGCATTTACAGGAGCACTTAGGCATCAAGACTTTGATATCACAATCTGTTAGTCACAGGTGCTACATGATAGGTTTGTGTTAGCACATTATAGATCTTTTATCAGATACTGCACAAAATGTGTGTGTTTCTCTGCCAGGCAATCAGAATCAGACTGCTGCATAGTTGATGAGTTACTCACCAATGTAAGTTGTTGTTTATTTTAAACAGAACTTTTCCAGAACTGCACCTTAATGGATAACTTAAACTCTCATTGGTCAAGGCCAGTAAAGATCAAGAACTTCTAGGTAAGCCAGGAGAAATGCAGCAGGTCAATAGTGGTGCTTTGAGCATTGTCAGTCTTCTGCAGTAGCCTTCCTCAAGTGGAATAATTAGCACTACTCATTTGCTGTAGCAGACAGAGTCATTTTTGACAGCAAATTACCACTGGATCAATAGCTCAGCTTTTCTTTGGCAGTTCACTTAGTAGCATGAGACCTGTGACAACGTGCCATGCTGCTGGCATTACTGTCTCAAAATCATGGAAGGAAGTTAAGAGGTGGGGAAAGAACTACTGATGGAAAAGTCAGTTCAGATCGACAAGTCCTAGATGTTTTCACATCCCTCCAAGGCTCCTTTTGTTTCCCCTCAGGCACTGGACAACACAACCAACTCAGCCCTGAAATTCAGCCTAAACTGTACTTTCCATTTTTAATAAAATTAATAATCCCTTGCAAGTGTTAGAGCACATGCCTCAGCTTTGCTGTAATCCCCTAAGGAAAACATCCCTTCAGTATGGTCTCTGAGAAGTTGGTTGCTCAGTGTTGTGGCTCTGCTTCTTGCATCTAATTCCAGATGTCAGGAAATGCATCATTTGAAAACAGTCATGGAGCTGTAGGAGTTTTGAGTTAAAAAATACAGAAAGTGTTTCAGTTCAGATATCCAATCAAAGCTGTGTTTTCCTCTGGCCTGGTGCTAGCACTGTCTATACATGCTGGTTTCACAGATTTTAATGGCTGAGTTAAAAGCAGATCTTCTGCATGCTGTGACAACCATAAGATCACCTGAGCTCATTCTGGCTCCACACGCCTTTACCATCATCTGAATAATTTTTCAGGTGGATAGAAAAGATTTAGTGCATGGAAAACCATTCCCTGATGAAGGTTGGAACAATATTTCCTGATGACAATGAGATTCCTGGGCTGGGAATGCTGTCTTGGTAGTCCATGGATCTAACGTTCTTCAGATGTCCTTGCTGGCTGAGCTATCTCGTGCCACCCATTCTGTTCAACATACACACATAAAGCAAAGACAGTGATAGAGTTTGTGCTTCACTTTTGGCACCAAGTGAGACCTAGAAGCTTCCTGGGTATTGGGACAAAAGCAGACACTTTCTACATCTGTTCAGAGATGAACTCTGAAGGACAGAAGCACCCTCTGTTTGAATATAGCTGTGCATTTCTTGCTGAGAGTCTGTCAGACATGAACCTTTGTGAGCTCCAGACAGGTCTCCCTTGATGCAGTTACCCTTGAAGATCATCTGATAGCATGGCATGGGACTGCTTAATTGCAAAATGAGATTAACCACATTGAAAGTATTGTACCTGTCGTCCAAAAGTTGAACTAGTTTTCTTGTCTGCTTCTGGGACCAATTCAGGATGTTGACTTGGATCTATAAACTCTTCTATAGATTAGATCTTGGTTAGGAAATGGACTGCATTCCTTTCATGTGCTGTCTTAGCAGTTGAGATCAGCAGACTTGCTTTTTCTAATGTGTTGGAGAAGCCAAAGCAATATTTTATCTCCTGTGGTATGCTGCTGGTAGAGAAATGTTCAGGCTTATTAATTCTTCAGGACACAGGAAAAGTCTTCATCACCTGTGTAGGCAGTCATGGGAAAGGACTCACTGCAAAGACTGCATTGAACTCTTCCTGTTTTTTTGGAGGCAGCTGGAAAATATTAGTAGTCTTCAGAGCCAATATACAGTACATACTGGGAGCCAGTAAATGATGCATATTATTGCAAATTCCTGTGCACTTCTGCATTTTATAAAACAGATAACTAAAATACTCACCTAGCCAGATCACTTCCCCAAGGGCTGCACATTTCCAAGCAGAGGACAAAGCAAAAAAAAAACACCACAGAACAGAGCACAAATTAGCCAACTAGAATGGCTTCAGTGGTGGAAACAAATGGTTTTAGGATCATTGAGGAAGGACTGTGACCTCCTTTCGCATCAGTCAAGGCAACTGTGAAACTTTGTGCAAGAAGCTGGCCACAGAACAGATGCTGGGCTATCTTAGGTAAATAAATTACCAAAAAATAATAATACAAAGCTCCCCTCCACATTTTACAAAGCACAGCTGTGTAAATATTGCATGAGACAGGGGAGAGGGGGAGAGATGGTAACATACACCCTTTTTTCTGCAGAAGTTCTGCTCTCGGCGCTGTTTATTAGCATTCCCAGTACAGCCATCGCTCTGCTGCGTAGCGCACAGTGCGGCTACTGTGCTTTGGGCACACATTTTGATCTCTGCTTTAGAGGAGAAAACAGGCTGTATTGGAAAGGAAACATTTTCACCCAAAGTTAAAATGTGCCAGGAGAGGTGTTAGGGGACAGAGGGAAGATGCTACAGGACCAGGAAGAGGAACCAGACTGAAGTACATCTCTTCTTCCTTTCTTTTCCCACCCTGTGTCTGCCACGCTTACTCCAGATGTTCTGCTGGTTCTGCAGCAAGTGAGGAGCATTCCTGAGATCTTCATTTCATTGAGCTAGATACCTGCTCCAATTTTCCTGTTTCTCAGCTGCCAGGTAGGGCACCTTCCAGCCTATAAAAACTGTGGATCTGCCCACAGAGAGGCAAAAAATGGTTCTTTCAGCTAGACTGAAGGCTCACCTAGCCCAGCATGCCGTCTCTGACAAGAGCTAGTAGTGGACACTTGAGACTACAACAGCAGGACAGGCATCCAGTGATGCTTTTCAGAGCACATCCTCACAAATTTTGGCAGCAAAAAGCTTGGTTTCATGAGCCAGAGGCTCTGTTTGCATCTTTGTATTTGACAGCCTTCAGTGTTCTTCCCTTTTGGAGAAGTGCTTGGATGTTCTTAACCCATTCTTGATTTCATCCTCCACCACATCCCATGGCAGCAAGTTCCAGTTTTACTCAGTGCTGTGTAAGGAAGAACCACTTCTTTTGTCTGTTGCCTGATCATTTTGCTTGATGCTCCTTTGTGGTTTGGGCTTTTTTTAGCTTTACTGCCAGAAGTAGTGAATAAATCATTCCCTGGTTACTCTCTTTCCAGTTAAGTGCTGCCCCAACACTTTGACCACAGCAGTCAGCGAGCATAGGAAAGCAGAGAAATCTGTCTAGCAGTCTCTTAGCTCAGGTAACAGTTTGGCTGAGTGGCTGGAGGGCCATTCTATACCTCCAGGAACGTGTATGTGCTGTGATAGCAGTTCACCCCAAGTGGGTAGTCTGTAACCTTGACCCATAACCTCAGAGCTTACAGCATGAATGGAGCTCTGCCCCATACAGCCAAGTGACTGTCATCAGGACCCTGCAGCCAAAATAAGGGATGCTGTTTAAATACTGGTAGTTTTCCAGCTTCAGAAAGACTTAAAGTATGGAACTACCTTCATCTAGTCTGCATACTGGCTGCAGTCTTGCACTGGTTTCCCTGGTGTCTTGCTCAGGGGGGAGCAGGTGACCCACAGCATCCTCTACCTCTGCTTGCCCACACAGATCTTGCTCAGCCCTGGTGAGATCATCCTTTCTTCTAGTCTCTTACATCAATGATTGCTGCTATTTTTAGTGTGATGTACACCAAAAAGCATAACATAAAAGATCCTGTTGCTAAAATTAGCTGGGAAATTATAGGCTGTTTTACTGTTTTGTGCACAGTCTTCATTTGCCTCGCTGGGGTTTGCATGCAGATCTTTGAACCTCCAAAAGCCAACAGTTAGAGACGGTACCTGCAGTCCTCCTGTCCAAGACCAGTACACTTGAACAGGACTGTTTTGTATCAGCAGGGGCTGGAGAGAAAGTCTTGGGTTCCACCTCTTGGAGGGAAATAAGTTGTATTTTAAAAGGAAGGATTTACAGTCAATGAGATTTGAAAACAAAATATCAATGTATGGACTTTCATTGTACTGAGTGTAACATCCCATTTTATTACTGCAGCCCACATTTGTCTCCAGGAGTATTATCTGGGATGCAGCACACTAATGTGCTACCTTGCTCTGAACAGGAGAAAGCACTTTGGATGTAGTCTAGATTTAACCTTGTCATAGAGCTTGCCTTTACTGTTGACTGAAATAACAGCAACTGAATGTCAAGCCTCCTCCTGACTCTTCTGAACTTGGCCAGTCCTAGGGGTGAGATGCATCTTTGAAGCAAAGGGTAGTGGTGTTCCCTCCCCCTCCCTCTGCCCTTTCAGTCCTTACAACCTCTATCTCTTCTCCATTCCTTGAGTGAAAACTGCTTGGCCACACCTCATCTGAAGATGCTGTGCAAGGAGCTGCTTCTGACTGCCAGAGTCAAGGTTCAACACAGGAAGTCAAAATTGCTTCCTGAAGAGAGTCTCATCCAGGCAGGATTGCAAATTCAAGCCCTTTGGAGGTTTTAAAAATGAAAAGATCCCCAAAACAGCTGTATTGCTTCTGCAAATCCTTAGCCAAATGGGAACTTGTATTGAATAAATTATTTGCCCTCTGTTAAAAAAGGATCATCTCAGAAACCCAAGAATTTGGGGAGGACAGGTTTAAGCACTCTTACAAGCAATGTTTCTCCCATGTCCTGTCAACTACTGCACTACTGTGGTTTTACAGTGCATTTCTCTTGGGTTTTGCCAAGAAAGATTGGACCAGATGATCCTTGGGGTCCCTTCCAACCTGATGTTCTGTGATTCTCTACTTTTGTGGGATTTTCCTCTTCAAATACTATGTGGAAAACCCTGAACAAAAACTGGCACTTAATGCAGGGTAAACAGTCGCAATGGCTGACGAGAAACCTGATGTCAAATCTACAACCACCCTGGGAAAGTGCAAATCCCTTGTTTTCTCCTCTCTTCCAGTTGTTGCCTTCTTCAGTGTATTATTCATAAAATTAGCCATTTAAAAATGCACAGAAACATTATTTTTTATATTCCTAGCATCACTTTAAAAACAAAAACTGGTTAAACATCGATTTGCTGGCCTCTTGGGGAAATGCTGTAATGTTTTTGGCTGTCTCCTACTTTCTGCTGCCAGCTAAAAGTACCATCTGGCTTGTTTAGGGCCCTTTTCCATATCAGGTGCTTCCAAAATTCTCTCCAACCAGAGGATTGTTTCATTGGGTTGCTTTGCCTGCTGAGGCATGTGTCCTGGGCTGGGAATCCTACCGCTTCTGTTCCCTGCCATCTTGCTGACGGTGGTGTGTGGATGGTTTGGGCACAGATCTTGCTGCCTCTCTCTCTCTCTCTCTCTCTCTCTCTTTCTCTCTCTCTCTCTCCCGAGGACATTTGCATCATTGTCAGCTGCACATATTAAATTGATATGCAGGGCTCTGAAACACGTATCCCATCTTTTGTCCCTTTGTTTGTGGCAATTGTTGTGGTTTTAATTCTTCTTTGACACCTGGAATATCACAAAGCTGCTGATAATCTGTTGGCTCCTAAAAGAAATGACATTGATAGAAGGATAATGTGTGTCAGCCTTAAAGCTGGATAATTGCAGGCACACTCCAAACCAGCTCAGGGAACGAATATCCTCAATCCATGATTAATTTGGAGAGTCCTGGTGTGGCAGTTGGCTGCAGTGGTGGTGTCATCCTCTCGCTGCAGGGATTTTAGGCGACGGTTTTGGTTCGTTCTGCGTGGCTGTGCCGAGTTGTGCCTCCTAGGAGTCAGTTTGGCTACGTTCTTGCTGCCATTTCGTGTGTGAGGAGCTGGAACAAAATGGCTTTGATGTCCTAACTCCTCACTGAAGGAAGCTTCCCATGTGCCTTCTCCTGCAGAGGCATAAGATAACCAAGATGAGAACTGATGCGTGATCCGTGGTACCAGTGGATGGTGACATCTCCTCCTCAGGAGCCTTTGTTCTTCAGATTGCCTCTTTTACTTAGGACTAGAACTCAAGCCCTCCAAGGATTTCTGAGTAGTTTGGAAGTATTGTAGTGGCTAAGTATAGAGCTTTTGATGTGATTGCACAGAGGGATGGAGCATGTTTGGAAATAGACACTGCCCTAAGCTGTCTTGTCCTATTTCTGAAATGATCTGTGCCATACACTGCTGACTTTTCCTGTCCATCCATTAAAAAGTGAATTATGAAGAGTGCTGAGACAAACAGATAGTGCTTTAACCTTGTTAGTAAATATCAGGTAGCTGATACATAACTGCTAGAACGTTACATCACAGCCTTTTCTCTTCAATATAGGTTTATGAAATTACTTTGTAACTCTCTGAGCTGCTTTCCCTGTGTACATTCTTCCAGGGGTTTATTGTTCTTTGTGTCTTGGCACAGTAGCATGACTCTGAAGAGTCAGTTCATGATGGAGTGAATTTTAAAGGCTCGGGATATGATCCTATCTGTTTTTCAGCAAAGGAATGAGGGCTTCCCCACCCCACTCCAAGGTTCAAAAGATGTGCTGAAATGAAAAGGAAATAATAGCTAAAGACCGGGTGGGAAGAAGTGCCTCAGAGTCCTGACTTTGTTTGCTATTTTTCCTCCCCCCCTCAAAAAGAATCTTCATATTTTAAATACAAGTTAATATTTGAAATCAAACAAACCTGTTTTGTGAACTAACCCAGTAAGATGCTTGAAGTATATCACACATTATTCCTCTATTTTTTGTGCAAGTGCAATAAAAATGTTACCAGCTGTAATCCTGTTCTTTTAATAGAGAGAAAACTATGCAGAATATGTTGCTTAGAGTATTAGATAAGCTACAGTGTGTTAATCAAATATTTTTGTGATATGAGGGCAGTTGAGAAAACAGTACAATTTTTGCTAATGGCACTGGTAAGTAAACGGATCTATCATTACATTGTCATGAAAAGTGACATTGAGCAGAAACACCCTGCCAATCCCTAGAAGATAAGTATTTAATGTAATTAGACAGACACTGTCTCCTTTGTTGAATGTAGCATTAATCACCCAGAGAAGTCCAACTTTATATGAAATGGCTTTTTTCTCCCCCCCCCTCCCTGATATGTCTTTGTATTAGAAAGCTTCTTACATGGTTTTGTCATGATGATAGAGTTGAAGGAAGGACTGCTGGAGTTACATGGTTTTTCCTCATGACATATCTTGCTGTTCTGTCTTCCATAATAGTCCTTCTTCCTTTCTTTCTGTAGCAATGTTACACTAGATAGCCCTGACTTCTTTCTAAGCCTTAAAACCCACATGCATGTGGAGCTGAACCTTTTGGAAACAGTTCATGCCTTCCACTTAGGAACTAGAAAAGAAACACAAATAGCTTCCATGATGTGCTTCAGTTCTTCCTACATGGGGTTAGCACAGGTTCATTGTTATGGCATAAGCAAAGTGTTTCTTGCCTCAGATGCCAGTTCACCATATCACACACACACAGACAGAAACAAAAAGAACTTCTCTCCATGAAAACCTCATTGTTAAAGTGATGAAAAATGTTGCCCCCTTCCAGAATTCATTGGCACTTCATTTTCTTTTTTTCTGTTTTTTGTTTCCCCCCCCCCCCCGCCTTGTTGCTTGTAATCTGTGCTGTGAAATGCTGTCTGGTTCTGAACTGGTATCCACTTGAATCTGTGCACAGCTCTGTCTTCCCACCTTCTCCAGGGGTGCAGAGGGCTTTGAAGGCAAAGAATAGGGTTTAGTCCAAGATGACAGCAGACTTCAGCCAGCAACAGGTGGAGGTCAAGTCGGTTTATTTGTTGGGATGAACAGAGTGCAGAGATGAAAAATCTTTGCCGTAATAAGGTTTAGGAAGAAAATGCTGACTACTCTAAGCTTTGATTCCAGCTGACAGATCCTTTTCTAGTGTTCATTACTTGATTTCACAGTTCAGGCAATTTTAAGAGGCTTAAAATTATATTTTCTGCTCTCCTCTATAAAACTTTTCGATCACTTTCTAATTTTTTTTTGCTTTAAGGAAAGTTATAGGGGTCCCTAGTATATCACTCCTGCCTTTAGACCCTTTCAAAGTCAATATGCCATCCAAAATGTACAGATAAGCTTTTTTCTTATCTTTTTTTTTTTAGACCCCTGCTTTTACTGATGCTTTTTAGAGGTGAAGTAAAAATTTCACACGTAGGCACCATCTCGAGTAGAAGATTAAAACTTCAGACAAACTCCCCTGAACAGTGGACAGTAAAAGAAACATGAGGCTTAAGAAGTCACTGTGGCTTTCTGGGGCATCCAGGTTTTTTCTGTTCCTGGTAGCAGCAGCATTAATGAAGCTCAGCCACCCTCGGCGTGCTAAGTTTCAATCACCAAGTGCCGGTGAGCCATGCTCCATCCTGAAAGGGACTCACAGCAAGACCCCAGAGAATCAGAGCAGAACGTCCTGACATTGTGTGGCAGTGCTGGGACTGCAGTGACCTGTCGGCATGGCTGCATGTCAATGCAGCATCACAAAGGGATTGCAGAGGGCTGAGCTGCGAGGGTGTGGAGTTTCTCCTAGGTTAGCCTCCTGCCCTACCCCTGTGCCAGGCGTTTCTCCTTTCCCACCCCGTTTTTAATTCCACTACCACCACCACCACACCTGCTTCCTACCTGCTGGAGTGGGTAGAATAAGAGTTATCTTTAGCCAATTGCTAAAATCTTCCCCCTCAGACTTTCTATTACTTCTGCATTCATTCTTTGCAGGAAGAGGAAACTCACTGGTCAAACCCTTGGACACCAGAATAGTTGCATGCAGTTTCCCAGGGAGCCAGATAGCTCTAAAGCTTCCCAGTGAGTGACAGTTTCTCTCTTCTATTCTTCTGAAACATGTGTTTTACACATATACTGAAAAATGTTAATATCACTTTACAGCCAGATTCTTGCCTTTTTTTTTTTTTTTCTTTAAATAAACTAAACTCTCCCAAGGTATATTCACTTGGAGCACCTCAGCACACCTGTCACTTTTTTGCCTAGGAAAAAAGTGTTGGATGCTCTTATACACATAACATCATTGGGCCTGAAAGCTGTTAGCTCATTCAGAGTTAGTGGCAAGAACACTGGACTTGCCAACACCAAACTGTGAAACCTTTTTTGTGTGTGACTAGTAGAAATCTCATGGGGGTAGAAATCCAAAACAACACACAAAAAAAAAGGGGGGGAGGAGGGAGGTGTAAATCTGCGCATTTGGATTGGAGCATCTTCAACACTGTGATTTCAACTACGTCCTAGAAGTCCTTGAATCACAAATCATTGGAGGCTGGGAGAATATTTGGGGGAATTATCAGTGTATGCTTTCCTTGGTCTTTTCCTCTTTTCTAGGCATCCATTAGTTACTACTGTCAGAGAGAGGCTACTGAGCTCTAGGTGGATCCCTGTAATCTGATTTGGCATGGCTATTTTTCTGTGTTCCTACGCTCATGAGATCAAGTTATGTAGGATTATTTCATAATGCCAGAGCAGCAGTTTCTGAGGTTCAACAAAAGCTATCTAGCAAAGTGTCTGATAAAAGAAAAATCCTGTCCCATACTGTAGCTTTCTTGGTCCAGTGAAGCAGCATCCTCATGCATACAAATCTTGTAAAGTTGCTTCTGCTAGCTCCCTCTGTGTCCCTTCACTTTTGTAAGCTGAAGTGCCATTTTCCTTCTTACAGCTTAATTGAACCTAAATGCACCCATTTGCTGCAATGTGGTATTTTGGTAATTCTCCTATTTGTTCCTAAGTTTTCCTGTAAGCCAACTGAAAGCTTCCACTTGATCACTTCACTGGGCCAAGATTTCACACAGTATCCTGCTTGCTACAAAATATGATAGTGTTCTCTCTCACCTTGTTTCTTTTTTTCTTCTTTTACTTTCTTTTATAAAATTAGGATATCTAAGAAACCCTGAACACCGTGGAGCACTACATGGTGGGTGTGCTTATTCAAACAATGCCAATGCTCTTGTTCTTGGTGCATAGACATTTTGTGGTGGTTGGGAGGGGGATGTACCAGGTGTCCCTCTCTGTGGGTTCTCCGGTGTCTAGTAAGGAGAGAGTTGGTGCTGAGCACTCTGCCAGCGTGACAGGCACTGGAGGGAGCACTTATATGTTACCTCCACCCTTTCCAGGCCTGTTCTCATGGAACTTGCAGGGACTTTTTCCCTCTGCCTCTCTGTCAGTTGTGTTTTAAATTGCTCAGTGGATGGGAGAGGTGTTGGGCACATCACAGAAGCAGACCTGCAGGCAGCGTGGTCATACACAGCTCCTCTGGAAATGAAGCCAACGCCAAGCTGGTGTGCTCTGCCTTCTCAGCGAAGGGAACATTTCATTTTGGGGGTGTAGGGGGTGGGGTGATTTGCTTATTCCTCCCAGAATCCTAAAGCCACTGGGAATGCAGTAAAAATGAGGCTGATTTCACAGAGCTGAGCTCACCTGCCTGAGAGCCAATCTGCTGGGAAGCAGTTGGAAGTCTCTGCTGCCCAGCAGCTGCCAAGCCTTCCCCAGGTCAGCAGTGCCATTCCAGCAGGCGCTCACCAGCGTACGGCTGGATACAGACACTTTCCAGTAGAAGAGCACAGCAGCTGTAGGTCAGCTACAAATTATTTTTGGTGTTAAGGGAGAAATGAGATGACTGCTCAGCCCTGTGACTGTCCAACCTCAGCAGTCATATGGGAAAAATATCAGGAACCACTGGATAGCAAGACATAACAGTTCCATGAGTACACTCTTGACCTGTCAAATTGGGAATCTATTTCACTGGGGTACGATGCACATCAATTCAGTTTGCAGCTCTTGTCTTCCATTGGAATAATGTCTAAAACCTCAAATTGTGCAGAAATCAGGTGACTTTGCAGTGCATGCTAAATTACCTGAGCTGTTTTTCCATCCTGACCACAGTTCTTTTATGAATTAAAATCTCTGTTTGATGGCAGCGGATGCCCATTAAGTCTTCAGAACCAATATTAACACCCAGCTTAGTCTTGTCATCATAAAAGTCATCTAAAAATGTCATCATGCAGTAACTGAGGTCACAGGTAGAAGAAAACCTACGTATTTCCCCATCTCCATCTCATGCCTTTGGCAGTTAGCAGCCATCATTGCTATATATAGGCTGGATAGCCAATGATCTTTTGATGACATGCAAATAATGAGCAAATGATTTGGGGGAAAATAATAATGATAAAAAAAAAAACACCAACCCAGAAAATTTGATTCCATCCTCTTCAGTTACCAAAATTCCCTTTAGTATCACTTGCAATTTAGCATCCATATGCATTTCAGGAAGATAGAGTTGAAACATAAATCTATTCTGGGTCTTTTACTTGCAAAAATATCATACCTCAGCTATAATCATATGCAAAGACTTTTTAGAGGGCTTTGTAAATGCCATCCAAATTTATGATGGCATTTTTTGCCTTACAGCTATAGATGTTCCATCCCCAAAGCACCCACATAAAGGTATATTCTCCTATAGATGGCTGCAGTTTGTCCCTGCTGCTAGATCTAATCTGCCAAGTATGCTGAAAAACTCTCAAATAACATTTGAAATGAAACAAATGTAGTCATGAATTTTAGATGAGATGGCTAAAGACGTCACTGGAAGGGTTTGGGGTTTTTTTATTCCTATTATATTCTTATATATTTATACAATGCAAAAGGATACTGAAGCTAACATGAAATCAAAGGGGAAATCCAGCTGTTATCTTGGTGTCTATTGTGCTTCTCATTAAAGTTTTTAAATATAAAACTTATGAAATTACTATTTTGAAGAAATTGGTAATATGTTACATACTAGTTTATTAGTTATTGGGGGGAAAAAACCCTCACTGGGTTGAGAAAGCAAGAATGAGGGCTAAATGAAGAGATCTAAACCCATCCAGATGATGCTGTAAACACAGATGCAAACAGATAAGGTAATGCACTTGATGGGAAACACAGTGCCAGACAACTTAAGGCAGGTTTTAATGAGGTAGGAGTTTAAAATAATGATGGATATTGTAGAGCTTGGTTCTGAAATTCTGTAGGCAGTATTTTCTATCAGTGTAAACTGCTGTTTCTCCTTTGTAAATGGAGCAGAGCTCATTTACCGTGGGGAAATTGCAACCTTCTCTTTCCCTGAGTGACATCAGAACTTTTGATTCTACACTTGAATTATGATTTTTGGCTAAAAATTGCTGAGGAGTCCAAAAGCATTGAAAACCTAAAGCCATTGAATCCATTTAATGCACCTTTGGCACCTCTCTCTCTCTCTCTCTCTCCCCCCCCCAGTCCTTTTCGAACATTCTGGTCCTCATTTTAATCAATCTCTTTTTATTAAGTTCTTTGGCTCATTTACTTGTATGTGCATTTGCTTTATTTTATTTGGAACATTTCTTTTGTAGTGTCTTGGGGAAAAAAAAAAAAAGAGTTGTGACATTTCTTTTGGATAGCTTCTTAAGTATCTGGCAGTCACCTAGGATGCGCTGTTGATGGGTACGGATAGATTAGCTCTGCTTTCCTGATGATCTGTCAGATGTCGAGTTCTGAGGTTGTGTGTGTTGGTGATGCATATGCAGTAGTTTGATAAGTGGATAGAGGGGGAGCTTTCATTTTTCTTCTGTAAAAATCACTGTTTATTAAGCTGGATGGAGTCTTGTGAAGCGAGGTGCTCGCTGGCAGGTAGTTAATCAGTGATCATGGCAACTCCGAGTGCGACCAGGAGAGCAAGTATCCATTCAGAAGGTAGAAACTAAAGAGCACTTCATTAGGATGAGTGAATTTCCATCTGTGTTGTGTTTTGTGTATACTGGAGCAACTAATACAGTAAACTGATGGATGACAGTTAGTGTGATCATATCTCAGCTGATGACAAATAAAGTTTGCTCAGCCCTAAGTAGAACAGACTTCCTCTGACTGGCAGTAGTCTATAGCCATCAAAATTTTGAGGAGCTTGAAAGAATTAAGAATTCCCCAAGACAAAAAGCAGCTGATCAGCATTCCTGTTGGTACTGATTTCAGTGAAGTTGCTGGAATAATTTGCACAGAAGGATGAAAATTCCTTGAAAAATTCTTTCCGCATACCAGTTTTTGTCTTTCAACAGCCAACTTGTTTCTCTGCATCATCTAATCATTCTGCATGTTGTTGAGTTCATGGTCCACCTGGTAATATCTGAGCTTCTGTCATTCCTTTTCATGGTGTCCCTTGAGAGTGAAGATCTACACCATGTTTCATCCATAGCTTTTGTTATGAAGTCTCCATCAAGGGTGTAAGGGCAGAGAGCTACTGGGAGCATTGGGGGGTGATTATCCAGAAATCGTCTTTGGAGATGAATATTAGCTGGTCTACCAATGTGACTGACTGGAGGTGGAGTTATTGTTTAAGATCTGTGCAGTCAGAATAATGTTAGTAATGAATCAAGTGAAATTGGATGGATATACAGGTCCAGGTCCAGGTATAGCTATAGGTTTGGAGAGAAGAGAAATGGTTCTCCTCTTAACACTGCTGTGACTTCGTTCCCTCCTCATTTCAGTACCTCTGCTAGTAAAGTGCATAGGTATGTAGAAAAGAGGTTCAGACACGTGCATTTGTTCTGGGAAAGGTTTGTACATTCAATTCTCATGCATCATTTTCTGGTCCATTTAAATACACATCAGCCTCATACATGAAAATTTGAAGATCTGTAGATGTACTCAAGGACGACTCTTATGTGGTGCGTTTCTAGTACTGGCAAACATAAGGAGGTAGAGGAATTAAAACCATCCCAGTGCTCCAGTGCCCCTTAGAAGATGAGGAACATGGAAGTATTCCTGTGCATTCACTGATTAAACTTGGGCTGGAGGTTTGCGAAGTGCAGAGTTTTGGAAGGTCTTACTGCGGGACTTCAAGATCCATGCAATGGCTCCAGTAACCAGAGTCTCTCAAGGACAAGGATCCCATTTACGCTTGGCATTATGCATTTGAGCAGAAGGGTGTGATGCATGATGTGGAATGAACCAAATAACTTGTGTGTGTAGGGAAATGCCAAATTAAGGAAAATTCAGAAAGCTCTAATGTTGAAAAGGCACACGAGATTCCTTGATAGAAATACAGATGCTGCTAACAGTTTCAAGATTATTGTTGTCTGAATTTTCTGCTTATTGTGTACTGCAATTAAAATTCTTCTCCACTGAAGGATCAATGTCAGATTAATATTTCCTTTTGGGGGAAAAAAAAAAAGAAAAAGTACAAAAGTACACATCTTGTTCCATTTAGCACCATCATGGTCTTTGATCCGGTTCCCTCTGACCAGTGGAAAAAAACAGATTCCTGTTAATGGGAGCAGGCTAAGACCATATATGTTTGGCATCCATATAGAATCACATCAACAGCAGTACAGTGAGTTAAAGTAACACACCCACTCAGACTTCCATCTGTGTTTTATGCCAC
This sequence comes from Galbula dea, assembly GCA_013399015.1. Taxonomy (NCBI): domain Eukaryota; kingdom Metazoa; phylum Chordata; class Aves; order Piciformes; family Galbulidae; genus Galbula; species Galbula dea. Next base: position 676,115 of record VWZX01006240.1, on the reverse strand, counting down.
AAATCCCTTCTTTTTCTGTATTTTTTTTTTCTTATTTAGCAATTAACTTTTTCCATTTATTCTGTAGTTAAAAGCTGCCGTAAGATGAAAATAGACTTAAGTCTGATTTTCTTCTCCTGCACTCTAAATAACATTCAGCAGAGACTCAGACCTGAATGATGAAATCTGTGTTCCCTAAAAGTGCCAGGGGTGGCTGTGATTTGGACAGCAGTCCCATTAGAGTAAGAAGCACTTTCAAACCCCACCTGGGTTACGCAGCCGTCGTGTTCTGGCTGTTCTTGTTTATTCCTTGCTCAGGGCAGATGGATGGAAAGAGGCAGGGAATGGGGAGGATCCTTGGCTCCCTTCCCTAGTCACTGGCCAGCACAGCTGAGATGGGTTGGGGGATATCATCATTTGTTGCTACCCTGCACCAGAGAGGAGGCAAAGGAGAGTTGGGCCTCAGAGGTGTCCTTATAAGTTGGCACTACCCCTTCCTTGGGGCCATGTGTAAATGCTGAAATCTGGTCTTCAGTGCAGTGGTCCCCAATATTCAGTAGCTCTTGGGAACAATGCTGAGGAAAGCCATGCAAGGCAGCAGCATCCTCCCTGGGCTCTGCCTGGGGTAGCTTCAGTTCTAACTTTTTAATTTCCTGCATTCCTGAGCAACACAGGAGGGGAAGCTGCAAACTGGGGACCACTAAATGTGTTAAAATCCTTTTGGTGTGAAACAGAAGACCTTTAAAACTAGCCAAGAGTCTCAAACATGGGTGCCAAAAATTAAAACACCTAATTCCCTATCTAGGCATTTATCTCAGTTCCGGCCTCCCAGACATTAATCCACACTTAGGGCATCTTCTAGGTGGCCTGATTTCCATAGGCAGCAGGCACCTAGAGTGCTAACTCGAGTGTTGAGACTGCTTACCTCAGGGTGGGACTGAGAGTAGCAGATTCAAAGCTTTCTGGGTGATTAGAGCAGAGTTCCCTTACTCTCAGCTCCTGAAAGGAGCTTCGATAGAATAACCAGCATTGTAACATATGGCTTAGGAAGGGGGGGGAAAAAAAAGAACCCAAGAAAATGAGTATTAGAAATGGATGGACTAAAGAATACACAGGATATATCAGGCACATTAACCAAACATATGGTGCTAAATGAGATATTTTATTTTTTTTTAAATTGAAGGAAAAAAAAAAAATGACATTCCTGGCAGTCTCAAGGATAATGTGACATGGCTGTGATAAATTTAGAAGAATGGGACATATTTTGGCTTGTTCTTGGAAACCTTTTTCTTGCATGCTGACTGTATTTCTTCTTTTATTAACCCATTCAAAGAATGTTTGGATTTTGCTGCTAGGGCACCATGCTAGCGCAACATAAAATGTGAATGATGCTAATTGCTTTGCACTGCCTAACTTTCTGTCATACCCCTCCCCTCTTAAAGGACAAAACATGCTTTGGAAATGAGCTGGCAAGCTCATCTTCTTCTTTCTCTTGGTCAATATTAAGTGATGCAATTAAGCTCCTGTTTGCATATTCTTCTGAACTAGGAAGCAGCCATATTTTTTTCTCGAGCTCTGATGGATTTGATCACTCAAAATAAAATGTGTCATTACAAACCTCAAACAAAACCAAAACATGCTAGAGTTGGCCTGTTGCAAACCAATCCATATCAGAATACCCTAAAATAAAAACAGAAACCAAAGTGGTGATAATCATGGCAATCACAGAATCACAGAATGTTAGGAGCTGGAAGGGACCTCGAGTAATGACAAACAAATAGAACATAAATAGGAAGCAATTATCAGTGCTTCAGTTTGTCTTTCTACTCAATTTTGCAGCATAGTGTTAACATTAAAATCTCAGCTTTCACATGAAAACACCTTCCTCAGTTTAAAATCCATCCATCCCCATGTGACACTGCCAAAGTGCAAGGTCATTCATCAGCTTTGTTGTAGCCCAGTTCCAGTGTTTAGACACAATCCCATGAATTTGCTACAACTTTAAACCATATTCCACTGTTCTCTCTGCTCCTTCCTGTGCCATGATTTAGATGAGACAAGCAGGGGTTTTAGCACAGGGGTAAGCAAACTGCTTCTTCACTTTCTCAGAAGCTTGATTACCTTTCCCATAACCTACTTGTAGAAGGTCTGCAGCTAGAGGATGTGGGAGAAAGCAGGAGGGTCATGAGACAGATAAACCATACAGTGCACAGGCTTGGAGATCTTACTCCTTCCATGACCTCCATCACTTGCCCAGGACAGAGGTGCTTATGTTCCCTTCTGGACCTCTGCTCAAGGGCTGTGCAGCCACCAGTGTGCAGGGCCTCATGCCTCCATGAAGAGCACTGCGTGGCCTTGCAGGTAGAGTAGGTCACAGCAGGCATCTTTTACTGTGATAATCCCTCTGCATAAGTAGTTGCTTGTTCTGTCCATGATATTTTGCATTTAGAGGGATGGAGCCTGCTCTATGAAAACCTTCCTGGTGAGCAAACCTAACCCCTTCCACAGCCCAGCCCACAGGAGATGTAGCCAGAACCTTGCTGCACAAAACAAGCAGAAGCCCGAATGTTACCACTGCCCCTTGACTGTGTTTCTAGGGCTGGGGTTGACAATCATTTGGTGTTTCCATCTCCAGTTCCCCCATGGTAAGGAACTAAGGGTCAAGAGCACCATTACTTCTTTTGGGTATCCTTGTCCTTAAGATGGACACTGAAACACAGAATAACTGAGTTACATCTCAACATGTCATTTGAGCAGAAATTCAATGGGCTGGGTTGGAATATTCCACAGAAACACTTGAGTTCAGTCTCCTTTTCTCTCTTACCCCTAAACTGAACAAACTCTTTGTCCCTCCTCCAAAGTCCTTAAAACCAATATGAAAAAAACCCACCACCCAGTATTTTTCTTGCCCAACAGCCTGTCAGTTCCAGGCTTTTATTTTTAAAAGGTTAAATAGTAACCTTTCTTGCTATAAGGAAAAGGCCACCACAACAGCAAGCAGTTTTGAGATACAAAGTTGCAAGTACAACACTGGAAGGCTAACCACTCCCTTCCTTTATTTAACTTTCTGAAATACAAACTGCCAAACCTCACTGAAACCATTAAGACCCCAGCAGAGCTGCATATAAAGTACAAGAAGGCTCCTGCATGTTACAATCAACATCCCAGGGACTATAAAACTAGTGTTATTAAATATAAAGTTAATAATGTTGTCCAGAGATAATATTGCCCAGGCCTCTCTCTTTACTTTTTAACAATTAAATTCTGTAAAACAGGGAGTTGGAAATAAGGCTGAGTGACTTTGCTAGTGGAAGTTCAGCTTCCAGATCACCTGGTGTTTTGCTTTCGCACCTGAAACCTCAACGATTCTGCACCTTTGTTTTGCTGTATCCCTATGGATATGCAAAATGTCTGATGTACTGTGTATACTGGAAATTATGGGCTTTCAGACTATGTGCAGATAATCAGAACACCCATATGCCTCTAGAACTATAAAAGTATGGAGAATAATGCAGACACACATCCATATTCTTCATCTCTACGCTGTAATATTCTTTTATCGAAGCGTAAATCATATGCAGAAAGGGCTCAGATTTTAAGAGCCTATTGCAATTTATTCATTCCACTAATTTCTTTACTGCCACAGGCTTGATATGATCTAGCAACAGGAGTTATTCTTCCAGCATATAACAAACCAGCTGTATTAGCATTACACCATTTCTGCCTGTCCACGGGAGAGGTTTCACCCAATGGCAACTTAACTCTGATTTTCATTGGAAGCCTTTGATATAGTTCAAGGGCATAATAACAACTCTGAAATAATTCCAGTGTGGCTTCTAATATCAAGACACAAATACCATTCACCCTTTAAAACAAAAAAAGTTTGAAAGCAAAAGGGAGCCACATAAACATAGTACTTTCAAATACCTTTGAAGTCAAGAGAGTAAGGAGAGGCAGAGTTTGAACTCAGAAAAAACTTCATTCTCTAGTTGTGCCTTGAGTCGTGCAGCACATTTAAAAGATCCATGTGCAATAATCTACTAAACCAGTGAGTGAAAGACAGAAGTCATAAAAAGCTTGTACAAATCCAAATGCTTCAGCTATTACAGCTTTCTAAAAATAAAGCAGAGTAGGTTTCAGTAGCAATAATAAGCTGCATCTTATCCATATTTTAGATTTAAAAGAAAAATATGGCTGCCTTTTAGTACTCATTGCTCAGAGCGAACCATGGCTGCTTCTGCCTCCAAAAAAACTCCAGAAGAGCACAGATGAAAGTGAGCTTTCGGCTTGCTTGTTGTGTTCCATTTCATTTGTCCTTTAAGTTTATCTAGCTGCTTCTGCACCCACTTTCACAATGCATAGGCTGTCGTTCCATGACCTAGCATTATTAAATTGCACTTATCAATCATTCTTGCCAGGAATGCCATCGCCAACTACATTAAAGAAGTCAGAGAAGTCTGGTTTCAGCAGTCCCTCGCCTTCGCAGACCTCCTCCCTTGGAACGGCTTTCACACAGCACCATCGACCTGTCATTACAGGACCCAGAGGTGAGGCTTAACCCAAGAGCCCCCAGGCAGCTTAGACGTTAGCCACAGCACCTAGTGTCCATCCCAGCGCCTTCCCATGGACAGTCATCGCCACGTGCGACCCACCCAAGACCACCTGTGCTCCAGAAGCTTGAAGGTTTTAGTTGTCAAGACCTGCATTTGGTTTTGCTAGGCTGGGCTGTTTGGTAGAACTCCTGATGACCATTTGACAGGGTCTGAGGTGGAAATGCTGGTTTCTAGGGGCTTGGGGTTTTAGTTGAAGAGGGTGGGGAAAGAGGCAGAATGCGTTACAGAGAGTGTCTTCTGCTTGTGTCCATCCATAACATAGATTCAGTCTGAGCACTGGAGATAGGGAGCCATCACTCCCATTTTGGACCATGCCAGTCTTCCAGCACTGGGGCTTTGTTTCTGCCAGTCATTTAGTGCTCATGTTGTTGGTAGCAGCGTGCTGAAGAACCACCTTGTTAGGGGACTCCTTTGAAGTTGGTTCCTGAGATACTTTGGCTGGTTTTCTTCAGAGTGCTCTTCTGACTGACTTCCCAAGTCAAAGAGGTGTCCTCTGGGTCTAGATGCGCTCACACCTTTTTGTTCAAGAGATGCATTTGCATTTGGCCTAGAAAACTAAAGGCAATACTCAGTTCACATCTGAAAAGGAACTCACTTGGGCATCATGACATACACAAATGAATGAACCTTCTTACAAACCTCTGTGGAAGAGAAAAAAAAAGAGGAATGAATGGTTGGGACATGTTTCTTTCTGCTATGAAATTTTGTCTCGTCTCGAGAAGATGATTAAGGAATTGGTTGAATGGTGAAGCATAAAAAGGGATAGTAGCAATTCATACTAGGAGTGCCTGTTTGGCATTAGTTTGGTTTTACTGAGGGCAGAATAAACCAGGAAGAGCCTCTTTGTTTGCAGAGTCCAGGTGGTGTGGCATGAAGTGGTGGAACTGCAGTGAGTTGAAGTGAGGTCAGAATTGCACTTCGTGATTTTCTTGTGCTGTGTTAAATCTACTTATTGTAGTTTGATTTATTGTGGTTGATCCCACAAAATCTTTTTTTTCCCCTTAGACACACACCTAGAGCTTCAGAAGATATTTAGGCATCTAAGTTCTGCACAGATTTCCCTTGAAATTTGGATCTGAGCTATCTGGCAAATATATCTTCTTCTAAAAGCTTTGATAATTGGTGATATAAGTGTGAATAATGTGAATGTTCCATTAACATTATATTCAGAGCACATCAGCTGACTCTGAAGTTTTGTCTTCAAGAAGTTCAGCCTTTTAGATTTGAGTTGTTGATTGATTAGTTAATAGACCTTTCTGTATTTAGCTGTGTTTTACCTCACACTTATTTTCTAAGATAATCAAATGCCTTTCTCTGCCCCTGTTTTAGACCCTCTGCATTTTGGAGTTTTGTGTGGTTGAGAGAGGAGATGTATCACTGGTGAGGTCTTGTTTAAAGCTCATCTGCAGTCTGGTTTAACAAGTCTTCTTCTGTGTACTGGGGGATATCCATCCACTCTGTGAGAAGAACATTCAAAGACAGCCAGACTTTGAAAGGGCAAACAGCATGATTAGTTCCCAGATTTTGTTAGTTTGGAAGGAGATGCCTTTTCTAACTCCACAAAGGAAGTAAACACAGTTTCTAATCATTGTGGTTCCTAACAGGTTAAGCAAAAACCTGTTCTCCTACAACATCGTTTAGAAGCATCTTCTATTCTGTGCTTGTTCACAGTCTTACAGACTCTGAGGAAAAATCCCTCTGAATCCATCCATGGATTCTTTTAAGTGTCATCATCCTGGAAAAAATCTTGTTCCAGACTTTGTTCTTTGTTCTTTTTGGACATTCCTCTTCAGTATTCTTCTTCCACAGCACACTGGCTGTGTTTATTCTTCTCCTACAACAATTGCTCTGTTAGTAAAGGGTAATGCACTGAGATGGATTATTTCCTGCAAATCCAGCTTTGTTCTTTATCCTGTTCCCTCCAGTGTACTTTAGGACAGTGAGCAGAAGAGAGAAGCTTTTCAGGTATCAAAAGTGGCAACATAAAGAATATAATGCAATTGTATAAGAGGATATAAGCTTTGAGCAGTTCATATCCACTGTTAGTTACTGTACCTGCCTGCAGCAATGAGAGGTATAATACAGAACACATATGTTGCATTCTCTTTGGAGAGAGAATGGATGTAAATGGTCAGTGGGAGGTCATTCTGAGTGGTCTTCAGGAATGTAAGAGCAGGATTTAATCTTCAGTCTGCAGAGGTATTTCAGAGAAAGTCATGAGCAAGTAGGTCACCATCAGAGTGAGCTCCTCAGCCAACTTGAACAAGAGGGTTGTCTCCTTCTGATGTTTGTATCTGCAAGTTTATCACTTGGATGTGTCTATGAGATGCATTTCTAAAGCATGATCAAAACAGACAGCAGAGAAGCTGTAGACTGCTCATGGCAGGTGTTGTCATTGACAACCAGTGATTTATAACTTCTCAGGAATATTCCCAAATCTTTCACATGCTTCCAAACATTCCTTAGAACACAGCACTTACGCTGGGGTATCCCAGGACACTGAGTGCCCTTCCAAGTAATCCCCACAATGAATCATTTTGGAAAGAAAACTTGCTTGGAGGAGGAGTCAATCCTTAAGAGGATTTCTTACCTAGAAGGTGCTGTATTCAATGAACCAGTTGGAAAACCTCTGCTCTCATGCAATTGTCTGCACTGTACTGCGTTGTGGAAGGCTGTGCACTACTTTCTTATCTGCATTGGTGCTGCTGCCAGTACTCAACCCAGCTGGGCAGTAGCCAGCAGAGAGGATCTGAGCTGGCTGACCAAAGGACCAGATGTGCAGTGAGTGCTGGCACATGGATGCCAATGCTTCAGTGACTCCTCAGTAGTTCCAACAGATGGTGGTAAGATCCAAGTTTCTTTGGTGATAAGCTAGCAAAGTGATTCATGGAGCCTCACTGGATGATGGCAGTTTTTTGGGCTTGACTCTTATCAATGCACCATATGTCTTCTCTGGACCAGTGTGGTTAGGATTCAGTGTCTGGCAGATGGTAAATTGATCACCTATAGGGTGGCTTTAGCATCACTATCAGCTTTAGAATTTACTTCAAAGCATTGAAAATCCAAGCAGTTGGATCTCTAGCTCCTACGCAGCATACTTCTGTCACCTGCAAGTTAGTTTACTTGGTGGTCAGTGTAGCTCACCACAGTGCTCCAGTATTGCAAAGCCATCACTTACTGCTGGCATCTCACAAAGTTTCCCAGACATCAGCCCACTTGAACTCTTTACCAGACAGTGAAGGATTTAAATACTGTGGGTGACAGCAGTATTTACATAAGTGGTTTTAGGCTTCCATGTAGTGCTACTTACACTCTAGTGACTTTATATCTGGAGCTGGCTGAAACGTTAAATTGACCATGATCTTGTAAACCTAGGATATAGAGCAGCCTGTGCTGTAGAGCATTCAAGCATTGCCTCAGAATATGATAGCATAGATCCTGCAAGCCAAAAAAGCAAGGAAGAAAAGGCAAGGAAAGAAAAAAAAAATGAGATGGTGTGTTAGGAAGATAAATGAAGGAAAAACACAATTACAAGAAACAAGAAGTACAGCAGAAAGGAAAGAACCCGAGGAGGTGGGTGTGGGAGCAGAAAGAGAAGAAGGGCTGAAAGTCAATGAGTAGAGTGGTTCCCATTATATTCACTTCCTCCATAATAAGCATTGACATTGAGATTTTTATCAGGACAAGGCCTGCCAGGGAAACTCTGCAGGATAGTACTTGCTGTTCATGCCAAAGTGGCAAAAACTTTCTATGACATACCTGGGAAGACGTTGTGCCCTTGTCTATCAAAATTCTCCATAGGGTCACCAAAATATCAGTGCCTGTTAGCTGTCCTGTCAGCCAGCTTCAGGCAAATCAAAAAGTAGAAATTCCTACTACCTTGCTCCAGAGCTACGTGGTGTGAAAGGACTTTTTGTGATACCCTACTCCATACAACTACTTGTGGCCTCTCCTTGATGCTCTCAGCTGAATTCCCTTTGAATTCTGACAAAACCAAAGTGGTGCAACGAGCAGCTGAGGGGATGGTAACGTGGGACAGCCCAAAGAGGAGAGGGTTACAGAACAAGGCTAAGAAGGCTGAGTAGAAACCATAAGTAGGGTAACCCCAACCAACAGGTGAGTGTTGCTTTTGCAACAGCAGTTTGCAAGGTCAAGACAGAATCACAGAATCATTGAGGTTGGAAAAAACCTTTCAGATCATCCAGTCCAACTCTTGACCTAGGTGTAGCAGATTTTGATTTTCTCTCCTCACTTTGAAATAATAAGATGCTGAAGGAAAAACAATTTCCTAACAGATGGCCTCAAGGTCAAGGTTTAGTAATTAGGAGGAACCCTACCCAAACTGCCATCTACTCCCACATCCCAGGCAAGGGGAGGGCAGGGAGGAAGGCTTGCAAATGGTTAAAGCCTCAGCTAAACAAAAGTCAGGAACCGTGTAATTAAAACTCTACCTTTGTTGTATTGTAGAGAGTTAGCCTGTGACATAGGAAATATTTAAAGGAGCAGGCTGTTCAGCTAATTTGTGTGTGAGTGAACTGCTTAGACAGTCCTATCCTAAATTAACTGTAAGACCACCCACTGAGATTGCCTCATAAAGGGCTGTGATTGCTCAGCTTCGTTTTGTATAACCGTTCAATAATTACTAGATAAATGCATAACTAAAAGCTCTATTACACTAATAATTTGTAGTGAGATAGATGTGTGGGACACCATGCTGGGTTAATTTGTCATCCCTGCAGCAAACTTCTAAAGAGGGCTCTTTTGCAGAGGAGTTGTGTTAATATGTTGCTCCAGTGAGGACATGTTAGAGCAACAAGATGACTTGGTCGCTTAATCTCCTAAAGAGGCAAAATGCCTGGAGGGTAAGTGCCAGAAAGAAGAATGGGGGGTGATTAACACAGTGGACCCAGATTTAAACTCATCCTGACAAAAGGAGCTGATCTAACTGAGCAAAAGAATGAGGAGGGGGAAAAGGGGGGGAAAAAAAAAAAAAAAAAAAGGGAGGGAGAGTGTTAAAAATACTAATAGGATTTCATGCATCCCTAAAAAAAATAATATAGAAATAAAGTGCTGCAGGAAGAGAGTATTTTCCCCATGCTTTTGCTGATTCTCTGCTCAGTTTCTGTGCTCTCTTTGATGTCACCGTGAAGTTAAACTCTCTATGATTTAAACAGTGCAGAGAACTATAATATTTTTATCTCTGCTTTATGCTAAATTCTCCTAGCTTCAGACACACACAAAAAGCACATTATTGCTTTAAATATGGACCCCATGTTTAAGCATCAGAGCTCTGGATTTTCAACCTCCTCTATTGACAGAACCATAAATCATGTTAAAGTTAAGTGAATTACTGTAGCGTAGAACTATAGCTTTAACAATGTTTATGTAGTATCAGCTTACCATCTACAGAATGAAAGGGGGGAAAAAACCACTGATATTAGAAATGGGAATGTGGAGTCCTATTAACTTAACAGCAATATATCACTCCAAAGTCACAGATTCCATTACCATGCCCTTTTTAGTATCAAAGCAGAATTATATCATCACATGCATAAAGGTTGTGTTTCTGAGGAGAATTTACATTTCTATTGTAAACTTATCAACTGCATTTCATTAGAAGAAAGACATGATGTATTCTCCTAGCAGTAGCTTTTATCTTATGTATGGGAATACATTGTGTGTATTAAAACCAATAATAATATGCAAAAGTTGCCAGCATTTGAGATGAAGTAGGAATCCTACAAATAGGTTAAATTAGAGTGGTTTTGCCTCTAGCTATGATCTTGGAAGGGAGGAGTGCTTTCTATAGGTATAACTTTTAAATCTGTACCTATCTAATCAGTTCTGTAGAATTCTGATCTCCCAAAGGCAGAAGAATCTTGACATGTTTAAAAACAATCTGCTCAAAATAGCTAACTTAACTGGCCCCCTGCCTATGCCAGAATCTGGAACCAGTGCTCAGTTCAGCTCTACAGGTTTTCAAAAGCAGCCTGTAATACTCAACAATCCAGAGCACACCAATAAACCCTGGGCCCAAACCACAGCTTAAAGCATATTTTTCCTTTTTCTAGGAACTCAGTGGGCCCTGGCAAAAAATGTCCTTCTGCCTCCCACTTGCTACTGCAAAATCTCTTCTAGGAGGACTGTTTGTGAACAAAGGGTCCAGGTGCCTTATAGCACTCTGCTCTTCAGAGCAGGGAGAAGGGGCTGGTAGCCAGCCCTGGCTTGGAGATACCGTGGATCTGTTTTTTCAGCAGTGCTTAGCTGACCATCTGCACTTAACTTCTGGAGCTGAGAGATGGATATTCTGCAATTTAGTCTTTCTATTTGATGTCCATGGGCAGGAACAGATCCTCTATCCATTACATTTAGGGTATTTGTATGACTCTTGCATTGGTCAGCTGTTTGTATTGTATTTTGAATGTTTCTTCTGTGTTTGCCCACATAATGGGGAAGCATCAGCAATACCTGCATTTTACCCATGCTAATAGGGGAAGACCTGTTTTTGTCTTCCCATCCCAAAATTTCCCAGCCTTGTCACTGCCACTGGGAATGCAAGACAGGATTACTTTGAATTTAGCTCATCCATGGACCTGACAGACACATCACCAAACTTATGGGACTTAAGCAATGCTTAAGTTTTCTGGTGATCTGAATTCCCTTCAAAGGGCTGGTCTTAGGACTGGTCAGTCCTAGCCTCAGCAGCTCAGTATTTAAGTAGAGACAAGTCCTTGATAACCTGAATAAGAGATTGCTCTACATTTGTCCCCCCCAAGTCTGTTCCTAATGGGCAGTAAGAAAAAGGGGGACTTTCAGAAACCTTTGAAAGAGTCACAGGGACACAGCCCCCATTGAAATTCAGAAGCAGTTAATGAATTCTCTTAGGACCTCTGGAAATCCCAGCCCAAGTTTCTTCATTATATATGGGTTTTTCCCCCTTGTTTGGGTAACTGCTTTCATCACAAAAATCTGTGGGCTTACAGCTATTGTTTTAGGCTTCTATTCTTTACCTCTTGTATTGTATTCTACACAGAAGTGTAAGTTCCTTTCAACAAATTTGGAGTGTTGCCAGATCTCCTTATTAAAAAGTCACTCTTCATATTTCCGATAAACACAGCTGTTTCGTGGTGTTTGAAAGCATTTCACATCAGCCAGCATGGTGGCTTAGCCAATTAGTCCTCTAATATGGTCAATTTTCAGAATAAGTACCTTTGGGGTACAAAGGGTGGGATACATCTTGCATAATTTGAACTGGCACTTGCCTCACTTAAAGGCTAGGAGAAAGCTTACAGCATGCAGGGAGTTAAAGCAACTTAGAAGCCTGGAGTGGAAATAGCTAGCAGAACAAACTGTTCTATAACATTTCCAGGGAAATGACTTTTAAAAAAATACTTTCTTAATTGTAATGAAGCCAATTATAATGGCCTCAAAAACAAGCTGATAAAAATGGCCCTGTTTCGTTATGATTATAATGTTACTATTTCTAGGAAGATTGATCAATGTTTAATGAGCTATTAGTAAACTTAATTATCACTTTACAAAGGAGCTATCTGAGCATTGTGCCCTAGTGAAGCCAATCCACTGTTGGCCTGGTCTGATGGACCCCAGCCCTTGTGCCTATGAAGGAACAGTGGTTTTGATTCCCCAGACCACTACTTCTGTGAACAGGCAGGGAGTTGAGGGTGATAGCAGACTTTCCCTGAGCAGAAGAGCAACACTAAATGACCTTTTCCAAGACTTCAAACTACTTCATGAAGAAAGAAATTCCATCCAGTCATCTGGATCATTCCAACCCAAAACATTCTAGGATTCTGTGATCTGGACTTGAAGGAGCTGGCAAGGCTTTTTGGAAGAGGAGGTGGAAGGTGCATTGATCAATATGTCTCCCCCATATGTTGGGCTGTGCTGGTGGAGAAACCTGGCTGAGCCCTGCAGGCACAATCACTGAGCTCCTTTACCACATCAGTGAGTGCTCCCTGGGAGAAAGGATCACATGCATCATCTTTAGGACTACCCCTTTGTTCCAGGATCTACTAAAGATCTGAAGAAAGCAATAACCTGTTTTAAATTAACTGATTCTTGATGATCTGAGATTAAATAGAATTCACAGTTTGGGCTCCTCTTCTTTTGCCTTAGACATGTGAAGTGACAATCATCACTGTTAGGGTGGTGAGACACAGGTTGCCCAGAGAGGTTGTGGAGGCTCCATCCCTTGGAAGTTTTTAAGGCCAGGCTGGATGGGGCTCTGGGCAACCTGATCTAGTGGGAGGTGACTCTGCCCAGGCATGGGGGGTTGAAACTAGATGATCTTTAAGGTCCCTTCCAACTCTGACAATTCTATGATTCTGTGATTCTAATCAATGAATGCAACTTATTTTATTGGTTCCTTATTTATTAGCTACTACAACTCAAGAAGGGAAAAGAGAATCAGAGGTTTCAATTCAGCATTCTGAAAAATCCTCTTACTTCTGTGCTGCACATCACCACGAGCTCCTGAAACACTAAAAAATCCAGTACAGCACACAACATCTGTACAGCAGAATTATTTGGCCCAACAGCAGTAGTTTTAAAATACTGGTATATACCATACATTATCATCTCATTTTCAATAAAAAGTCTGAGATGTTTCAGATCAGCTTCAATGGAATTAGAATCATCTGTGCTGTGAAATATTTATGCTTGCCTTGAGATGGAAGGATAATTCCTGCCTCCAGCCTCCCCCGCCCCCCCCCACCAAATAACAGATTTAATAATGCCAGAGAGTCCCATCTCCTTCATACCTACAGCAGGTAGAAATGAAGTTCTGATCTGGAATATGCATAGTTTCCTAGGTTGTAGAACTTACATTTTATGTCATTTAGTGAGGTCAGTAATAAAATATAAATGTCACAGGCTGAAAGACGCCAGGAGAAATATGGTTTGGCAGCATGGAGCTGCTTAGGGATACATAAATAATAAGTCAATAAGTAAATAAATAATAGACAAAGACCTATTTCATCTTCGATTTGAAGGTCTCAGAGAATTTGCAGTCACTGATTGAGACTTGGAATATTGCATCAGAAGCCCACAAGTGGTAATAGCCCTTGTTCAAACCCAGGGAAGTTTGCATCACTCCAGGCATGGCTTTCTGAAGCAGTGACTTTATAATTTTTACTGAGTGTTTCTGAAAATCATGACTGAAGGAGCTTGTTTGTGGGCATTTGCCCCTTCTAGAAGCAAAGAGGGAAAATAGCAACCTGCTCCACTGCTTCCATGTCCTTTAATTGATTAAAAATGTTTGTGAGGATCCAGATATTTGGAAACGTGGTTGGGTTCTGCACTCAGGACTTGTTTGAAAGCCATTTTTGCATACACCAGAGCTGTTGACCACAACACAGCAATGGTCTGTATCTGGCCCAGCAGCTTTCAGACTTTAGCACTTCATTCCCTCTCTCTAGGATAAGGCAGGCACATTTGTAATGTTGATCAGTAGTATTTAATAGTAGTATATTCCTTCCCTAGCAAACTGCCTTTCCTTCTACCACTTGAGAAATTTGGTATTTCCCAGTCAGAGACTGCAAAAACAAACCTTTTGGAGACCCTTTTTCCACTCATAACTTCTGATGCTAATCCATCTGCTCTGAGAAAATGAATCCTGCATGTCAGTACCCAGCACAGACTGAGGACTGATGCCTATTCAGTCTTGTTTCCTTCCCCCTGTCTTTCCTCTCTGATCAGCAGAAAGCCCTTTGAGGCTGTGCTGAAGAGTTGGCCAAGACTCCAATGAGGAATCACTTTCTCCTTCTTGGGGCACTTTACCTTCCTGAGTTACTGTTGATCTTTGCTGCAGTCACTTTTCTTCTCTCTCTTTTGGAAGGTCAACAGCAAATTATTTCCACTTTGCTTTTTACTCTGACATGCTGAGGAGGCCACCACTTCCATGCCTTTGAGTATTTCTCATAACCATAACACATCTTTTGTATGAGAAATCAAATTATTCAGCGAAGAGCCCTACCTTGGAAAAGCCAGATGCAGTGTGGTCTTAGGCCTAGCTTTGAATTTCCATGTGTTCCCTGGTACAATTTTTTATTCCTTCTTGTTTGATTGAAATAACATTTCTGTCTCCTTTTCATCCAGCAGAAGAAAAGGGATGAATGTCTTCCTAGCTGTGTACAAAGGACATTGCAGTTACAGAACAATTTCAAGTAGTATTAATGGAGCTGGTGCTAAAATGATTTTTTTTTTAATTAAATGTTTTTAAATTCCCCATCTATTTTTTCACTCAGTTAGATGTTGCCACATAAGTTTTCATTTCTCACTTTTATCTTCATCCTTCATCTTCCATTTGGCCTGCAAGGAAAAGGGAGACTCTAAAGGGAGGTAGGAAGAAAGAGAGGAGGAGTATTTTTTCATATCAAAACAGGACATAAGTGTTGTATGCTAATGAAAATTTTATTGTGGTCATCAGATTGTTTACCACCAACTCTACTTGAACCAATATTCATGGCAAAATATTTTGACAAGCTCTAAAATGACTGTTGCTTCCTGGAGAAGGTGATGATACCTTGGTGCTTGTGAAGTGGCGATGACGTAAGTGTCATTAAAGCAGTTGCACCTCAGGGGCTGGGGTGAGATCAGAGGCTGACACTTTTGGGTGGAATTCACTTAACTGAAGGTGCATGTGTAGACTGGAGGCATCTGTCTTGGAGCTAGTACCTGTGGGGTATCCTCACATCCATGGGTGATCCAGTTGGTCTGGTCAGTGAAGTCCAGTCGAATGGTCACCACACCATTTGTTCTGTTTAGTTCTCCACTGACTCCAAGAGAATTAGCTCCATGGCAGACACCCACATTTACTAAGGTGAATCCCACATTACCTCCACCTTTGATAGCACACTTCAAAGCTACAGCCTCTCCCAGGAGTTCAGGGACAGGAAAATAGCCCTCATTTCTTCCTTTGAAGATTTGGGTTCTTTATCTGACGAGTTTTCAAATACACTGTAATTTAAGATGCAAACTCAGAACAAAACTATTTGTCTTAAAAGTGACTAAGAAATAATTAACTAGGTTTGTAAAAGAAAAAAAAAACCAAAACATGAGATAAGCCCAGATGTGCAGACAGGTTGAGCAGGCTGGGCACACAGGTGTTTGCCTTGGCCAGGGAATAACTGTCAACATTTCCATAACAAGGAGTGTGGGATATGCTGCTTCTTGTTTCCTTTTCCCAAGTGGAGGATTGCAGACCCAGCACAGCTGTGGGAAGACTTTTCCAGTTCAGCCCACATGCCACAGTATCTTGCTGTTAGAAGATAGGTATAGCCCATGCTTTCAGAAGGGTTTTTCTGGAGATATATCTGCTTTCATTAGTGGAAAGCTGCAGACTGTCTTTTGGTTCCTCATCTCCATGCTGTCTTTCAGTATTGTGTTCCCTGTTTAGTACCACACTTTTAGGATGTGTTTCTGTTGTGGCTATTTTAAATAGTATTAAGCAGAATAGACTGGGAAGACTTGTGGATTATCAAGGATACAGGGGAGCTTTTCATGGCAAGGATGAGAGCTTCATATTCATCCCATATCAGCACCCCAGGCATGAGTGCAACTCTTTTTGGTGGTGGTGGTGTCAAAGCAATCATCCCTATCCAGTTGTGGAGAAAGAGGTGCATAGAAGTGCTGCCCAGCAAACCCTTGATGAATGTTTATAGGATAATGCAGGAGGTTTCCTTGCTGCTGTCTCTGAGTACATGTTTTATCCACATTTTCAGGCTCTGAGTTTGCTAATGGTTTAATAATGCTTAAGAAAAAAAATATTAATAAAGTGTCATATTATTAAACTGGCAATGAACAAGACTAAGGAGGAGATTTTACCTTTTATTTAACTGAGGGTTTTTCATCACATTCATCATGAAATGAGTGTTTGCTCATTTGTATTTGATTTCAGTTAACTTCCCTGCATCCCTCCCAGTTTTTCAGGAAGTGCCAAAGGCTTTTTTTCCCTCTCTTGTCTATGTAACTGATTTCAAAGCCAACACATGGGTTCCTGTAGGTTATTAGCTCCCTTGCACAGGTTTTGTGTGGTGTACAAGTGTAGTATGTGCACACAGACACCCTTGAAAGATTACTAGGGCATCATTCCAAGGGAGCAACAAGGATCTAATGATGACTGTTCACCAAATTAAACTTCATCCTAGAATGCAAGGTGGGGGCTTGCTGAAGATTTGAGCCTAACATTATTCAGGAGAAATATAAATGTAATTTTCCCAATGATCTTACCACTTTGTGCATCTTTATTAGATGGAAACAGTTCACTTCAAATGAATGTTCCCAAACTGAGGTGGAAAACAAAAAACCCCAATGACAGGAAGGGTTAGGCCGTCTTTAAGTTATCAACCATTTCTAGTGCCATATAAACCAGATTCATGTGTGCAAACCCAAGTTCTGTAAAATGTCAGTTAAATCAACCTTCATCTCCTAAATACATTTTTTTTCTTGCCTGATTGATGAGGACTGCTCTTAAGGTGATGATGAATAGGTTTCCCTCTCACAAAGGGACTGCTGGTTCCTTTCTAGGTGTCCACTAAAAAATACAGGGAATCCTTTCAGTCGTCTGGCTCCGTCTGCGGTCAGGGTCTAGATGAAGTGAGTGTAGGACACAAAGTGGTCTCAGATATTCATTGTGAAGATCAGCTAGATAACCAGTACTGTACAAAGAAGAAAGGGAAAAAAAAACACCAAAAAGACAAAAAAAGTAAAGCTACAGTAGATGTAAACTGTTTTATTTTCTGAAGGCAAAACTCTCTATAACTTCTTTGTTTTCTTTCCTATAGCAAGTCCACATGCAACACCATCGACTCTTCATTTTCCAACATCACCCATTATTCAACAGCCTGGGCCATACTTCTCACACCCAGCAATCCGCTATCATCCTCAGGAGACTCTGAAAGAGTTTGTCCAACTTGTCTGCCCCGACGCTGGTCAGCAGGCTGGACAGGTGGGGTTCCTAAATGTAAGGAAGCCGTTTTTCTTTCTTCAGAAGTTGTGGGGTTTTTTTTTTTTGTCCTGTGTCAAAAAAAATTTAACCCTGGGCTTATGGGATTCTTTTAACAGCATGTTGCATCCAGGAACACACCTTGGATAGTGGTTGGAATGAGAAAAGAAAAATGCTCTTAGTGCAGAAATATTTCAAACTAAAAGCCAACAGAAAACCTCCCCCCAAAAAAACCACTGAGCCACAATGTGGTGAAATTAACTTCCAAGTGTCAGAGAAGCTGGTGATATAGTGACCTTTTGGGTCCCTCCACAAATGACTTTGCTGCATGTGTTGTAACCCTAGTGGAAGGAGGGTTAACAAAATATGAAGGCAGAATAATTTTTATTAATTATTTTTTGAAGTTGAGAGGGGGAGGGAGCAGGAAAAGGGAGGGTGAGAAACAGATGTTTCAGATCAGCTAAGTTCATTAAAAAAAAAAACCCCAACATACTGCCTTATAGCACTTTAGATCAAGTTGACCAGTACTTGAACTCAAGATGTTAAAAGTACAGTTTATTATGGTTTGTTATTTCTGTAAGCAGTTATCTTTTCCCCTTATCTCTATGAAAAATTAAGCAGAGTTCCAAAGCTTCAAATAACCATTTTCATTATTTATTTATTTTTTTAAATCAAATAAAAGTGAATCATCTTGCTGTTATTGAAATGGCATTCTGGTCAAATACAGAAATTATAAATTTTTATGTACATCAAATCTAAAATAATGCTCTGAATATTTCATGGAATGGAATGCATGAAACTTTTTTCCAGCCAGTGAAGTACTTACTGGCAAAATTACTGTTTCTCTCCTGACGTGCGTGAGATTGGAAGTGTTAATGAGGATTAGTTTAATTATTAGCATCTAATTTATTGCACTTATTTAATAAGCTATATTGTTCTCAGTGCTTTCCTTTCCCTAGCACAAAAACTGACTCTACTTATTCCAGCCAGTACTGGCTTTAAATAATGTCTGCAATATGTTAGCAGATACATTTATGTCTAGACAACAAATCAATATAGTGCTTTTCTTTTTCCTTGAGTATTCATTTGCTTAATTTATCCCAAACCATTCAGCATTATGAACTGTTAGCACACTCACAATGAACATGCAGCAGGGGTCTTCTTGGCAGGAAAGAGACCTAATTGTGAGACAAGATAGTGTTTGAGAGATGTCACTAATATATTAGTTTATTAAAGGTACTGGATGTTGGAAAAATAAATATCCCTGAAGGACTGCTTCTTACTGCAGACACTAGCAACTGCAGTCTTTGAAGTCAGTGGGAGTGCTGTTAAGTTAAATGCAGATGAATTGGAGACTTATTTATCCCCTGAACCATTTTTTTTTTTGCTCTAGCACAAGTGTGATTTGCACCTCCAGGACTCTAAGGCCTTTTGTCAGTGCCAAAGCAGGTGGAATGAAAATAAGGTCCCAAGCACTTTACTTGTTAGGAGTATTTTGTCCCCAGTAATTCAGGCTAATGGAAACCCTAACAGGAATTAAAATATTATTTTCTTTAGCAGTACTTAGAATATGGATCTGTGTTTAAAGCTGAGCTTTTACCATCAATGGAAAAGCCAATGCTCAGTGCCAGAAGAACTGCAGCAAGATCAATTTGTAGAGTGCTGTCGAAAGCGATCTCATCATTTTTGTCACTAAAATGGAACACCTGATTCACAGGCTGTCCTACTTTCTCTTTCTAATGGTAGTTGGCATCTATCTGTATGGTTTTCAAGTGTCCAGGCTGTGTTACATTTAAAATGTAAACTTGACAAGCTAGGGGAAGGGGTGGAATTTTTATTTATTTAATTTTTGTTATTGAGCCTGCTTCTTGTTTTTTGTGATGCTTGAAAACACTTTTACTTACAGACTTGGTTTTTCTGGTGATTAATTGAAAGACCACACTTGTATAGCTGGGCTCATTCTGCCTCTGGCTGACCACATCCCACACAAAATAGAGAAAGAATTTATTTTTTCCCTCCTAATGTGTAAAATGAAGCAGTTCTAAGCTCAGTCGTATCTGCATATGATCCAAATGGCAACTAAACTGCGAGCTGCACTGGTGCTAGCTCAAAAGGGATGTGGGAAAGCAGTTACTTTAATATATGCTCATTCATTTTCCTGTAATAAGATATCAGCATGACTTACAAGACCACCAGAAATGCTTGTTTTTTTCTCTTAATGAGCAGTATCTTTAAGAAATTTTCACTCAAGTCCTAGGCACTGATATCCCCAGGGTATAACAGAAGCACAAAACTGGGGGATTGAAGGGGGTCAAAAGTACTGCTTCAGCTCTCCCTGAGCATGAGTTAGTGGCTGCAGGAAATGTAAAGAGTAGAACTTAATCCAGGGCAGTTCAGACCAGTTGCTAATAGGACAAATGTTTAAAAGCAAGAGTTTCCATAGTTTCACAAGGTTCACAGGGTTTGAGACAAAGTTGAAGTCAGTGGAGATTTCGACCCAGCACTTCCTTTGGCACCTCTTAAGTAATTGTAAATGTATTGCAGATAACTTTCAGCAAGGTTGTTATTACTGGACAAAATGTGTTTGTCCAGTACATACACACAAAATATACAAAAGATATTTGTTGTTCTCAATAGCTGATTTTTAGTATAATTTTTTTGTCTGTCTGCTTGTTTTTTGGCAGCCCAATGGTAGCAGCCAAGGCAAGGTGCACAATCCATTCCTTCCTACCCCAATGTTGCCACCACCACCTCCGCCACCAATGGCTAGGCCTGTGCCTCTGCCAGTGCCAGACACAAAACCTCCAACTACATCCACAGAAGGAGGGGCCACCTCTCCCACTTCTCCAAGTAAGTATAGACGCAGCGGTGAACCAAGGGCTAACGGCAGCGCGCAAGGTGCTGCCGGCACCGTCTTATCGGCTGATCAGAGATGAGGACTGGACTAGCTCTCGGGAAGCAGGAGAGCTCTCTGTCTCTGATGGACAAAATTCTGAGCTGCTTCTCTATTAAGAAGAGTTAGCTTAAGGTTACAGTTTTAGTTCTTGACTTTGTTGGCATTTCACAGAACCATGTAGGAGAGACGTCAGGGCCGGTAGTGACAGCGACCTCGGACCTTTGGGATCTCGTTTACTGTCATGAGCAGGCTTCTTGGTGGCTCAAGTCAGGCTTTAGAGGAGAGATGCTACAAGGAAGTCAGGCACATAGCCTCATTGAAAACATTGCTGCTTATACAGGCTGGGCTAAACTAACAACTTGTTCGAGTTCACTTCATTTATAGACCTTTTGGGAGTTAGTCTTCCTGGATTAACCCAGATGTCTTTCCCTTATGACTTGGTTCCCGAGCCCTGCATTTTGGGCAAGAAGCTATGGTATTTCATAGGCCCAGGGAGAAAGCTTTAATCCTCTCTCCACCACCCACACGGCTCCCATATGTATTTTGTGTAGCCACAAGTCAAATATACAAATTCCTGGATAGACACTTGGGGATATCACTTTGGACTCACTCTTCTGGGAAACAAATACGATTCAGCTGGGTTTGATGCTTTAAAAGAAAAAGTCTGGATGTTCAGGGAGTTAATTGTGAAATGATTTAATGAAGCTATGCTCAAACTGACATTTAAAAACAAAAGGGAAGCTTTCAGTGCTTTAATGGCAACTGTAGGGGACTTGTTCCACAGTGAAGGGAGTCCAAATAACATCCACAAACAAAAATCAATCTAATCGAAAGAGCAAATCCCTTTGTGTGCTTTTCAAGCTTATTATTTAAATGCTATATGCAACCACTGCTTGATGTGCAAAGAGGTATTCACTGTTCAGACCATGTGAAGCCTACATTTTTTTTAAGCTTTATCTGCTGTTTGGGAGATGTGCCCAGGTTCCATGGGGGCATTTTTAAAATCTGGTAGTTCTCAGAGAGATTTGCCTTGCCTTCTGCTACGCGATAGCGCACAACTGCAGACTCAGCGAGATGCTCTGGCTCGCTTCGAAATTCAAATGGGTTTTAGTATGAGACAGCCTGGTAAGATTGTGAACATGATCTTCTAGAATCAGGACTTCTAGAATTGATCAGCAGATTTTTGTTGAGCTAAGAGGTTGATTCATTCCCTCCCCTCCGCTCCTCTTTCTGACCTTAGCTCAACACTTTTTCTATCAGGAAGTTTTGATGCTTTCTGACGGGAGATATTCGTCTTTTAAGTCCTATCAAGAAGGTTCAGCAGTGGAATCTAAAAGGTTAATGTTTAGTCATAGTTATCACTGAATATAGTCAGCAATGCCTTACTATTTCCTTGTCTTCAGAACCAGGAAAAAATGAAACTAGGTCAACGTCTATTTGTTGTTACAGTTGTGACTCAGTTTACTGGCAGCAAGTGGCGTCTAAAAGACCAACAAAGAAAAGCAAAATCCCAACATTGTTTTAGCAGTAATCTTCCTACTTAATTTTTATGATCCTGTGGTGATGTAAAGAAGCTAAATGGGTGTCTGGCCTGATTCTCAGCTGGCAGAAAAACTGGTGTGTGTCCACTGAGGTTTGCAGGACATCACGGCCATCGGTATCAGCTCGGGGTGGTCAGCGAGGCTCAGCCTTCAGCAGACAGCTGCCACGTTAATTGGGAATGGAGGTTTTCTCAAGAGCAGCCAGTTAATGGTATTTAAACAAAAGATTAGGAAAATAATTACTGTTTGTTAATTAGCTACGCTGATGTCTAAACATATAGCTCTGTGCATATTCAGGCATGCATCTTCCTTTTGGTAAGGGTTTTGAATTAGCAGTGGCTTGAGTTGTAAAGAAGCATATAATTTAATTTAGGGACAAATTTTACAGAAAAGTAGATTATAGGAACCATTTTCTAAGAAAAGAATGTTGCTTCTATACCAAAGCCAGTGGCAGTGGCTGGCCACATAAAGAGTAAAACAAACCCAAGTTCCTAGCCTGGCAGTGAGGGTTTACCAGAAGGACCCACTGGGCTCCATTTAATGTGTCAATCAGTACCAACCTTCCATTTTCCTCGGTGTTTATTTTCTCCTTAACTAAATATTGGCCTTCAAAGAGCAAGTGCAGATTCACCAGAGTTTCATAAAAGCCACACAAAAAGGTGTTTTCCATGGTGACGAACTGCTCGAGTGCACTGGGTTCTGGGAGTGTCTCTGGGTTATGGCTGACTGCCCTGCAGAGCTTTAGGATATTGGAAAGTCACTTATGCAACAAAGGCAGGAGTGAGGTTAGATTTTGGCCAGACTCTCTCCTTAGCTGTGTGGAGGAGAATGAAGCTCCCCCCTCCAAGGAAATGGTGTGAAAGGGGTTGGCATTTGCTTCGTTCTCCTTCCCTTTTTTGGTCTAGCAGAAAGCCCTCTGCAGAAACAAAATGCAGTTACAACCCTACCAAAAATTGGAATATGGCTCTCCTGAGGGGTGGAGGAGCCAGGAGCAGCTGTTCAATACAGCACAGGCTCCTGGGAGCAAGAGCTAAAAATCACAAGGTGGTTAATGATTCTCAGAGCAATAGTGAAACTCTCCAGCTGTGACATTAACCAAAACACGAACATTAGTGCTGTCCAAGGAAGGAAGAGCCCCTGGAGGTGCACACCAGGGATTTGCTGCTACTGGGTGGCCAGGCAAGCTCTGGGAGTTGGAGATTTCAGCTGTGAAGCCTATCCCTTTGGAAAGCCAGTCAGATGATACAATGGAGATGAGATTCATGAGCTTTGGGAGGGTTCATTTTTTGCCTCCATAAAAAGCCTTTTCAATAGAACACATCCTTGATATCAGAAGCAGTCTCAGACTTCTCTTATCTCAGATCTCTTCTCTGTTTTGTTTGTTTGGGAACCCAGAACAAACACTACACAATATTTTCTTGAACTTGACAGTTTCTGGGTTTTAATATCTCATTTGCCAAAGAAAACACCACCTCCACCACATCCAGATTGGACTTTAGCACTATCATAACTTGAGTCTGAGCGTTAGAATCTGTGGCCCTCATTCCAATGCAGAGTCTAAGGTAGTGCCACCCTGCACACTTTGATTTTTATTGAGCATTTTTAAACTAAATGTTGTTTTCTGAGGGTCACAACTCTAGATGGAGAGAAACTTAGCTCTTTTCCCTTGTTGGGCAAGATTGTTATCGGTTAATGTCCCTGTGCACAAAGGAGTTTTCGTGTTAAAACAGCATTTGTGTCAGGATGAGAAGAATGATTTTGTGGCTCTAGTACTGGATTCATAATCAGATTGGATTTCTCTCCCTTCCTCTGCTATGCATTGACTGAGCACCCTCTGGGCAAGCCATTAGAGCTTTTTCTTCACTCCTTTCCCCGTCTGTAACAAAGAGGGTGATGAGGACTTGATGATCTTAGAGGTCTTTTCCAACCTTAATGATTCTATGACTCGATGATTCTATGACTGTATCATTTAATTTGTTAGAATTTGCAGTTCCACCTCAATCCTCAGCTGCAGAGTGCCTTGTGGTAGGAATTGCTGTGTGGCACCGCGTTGCTCTGGTTACTTCTCTGGCTACAACCCACCATGACTAAACTGACTCCTAGTTCTTTGTGACTCTTAGTATCAAGCACATCTTGGTCTGTAAAACACAGCCCTAGTGGTACATTGAGGGTTTCATTCACCCAAATCATCTTTACCAACCAACAGTTGATCCTTTAAATCCAGAACTGCCTGAGAAACGACACGCTCCTCTACTTAATAGAAATTATTCCAGGAAAGTATATTTTAAATTAGCATTCTCCTACTGCAGGCAACTTTAAAATACCTTCCCCAAACTGTTTGTTTGTCTTGTCTTTCATACAGTTTCTTGCCATTTTGGCTTAATATCAAAGCTGTCTGTGTGAGCAAATGTTCTTTCTCTGCCAGCTCCTGTTTTGCTTGTTCCTGAAGTGAAGCATCATAGCAAATTTGTGGCATCACATTCATTTCCTTGGCTATGGGCTATGATGTTGGAAACTATCCTTAGTGAATTCCACTACCAGAAAGACTAGGCTGGGCAGGAAGATGTTTCTATTCAAGCCCAACGGGCCAGCAATCAGCTAGTGTAAGCTAATGTAGATCCAGGCAGTTCCCATGGAGCAAAGCTGATAAAGGTCAGGAGAAGATGTGCCTGAGACACCTGGCTTCTCTTCCTTTCCATGCTTTGGCTTTTCCCTTTTCTAAGAAGCAGTATGAAGACCCCACCATAGGCTTAGTGCAGATTATAATACAATGTGACCCAGCTTTAACCAGCTTGCCCCATCCTAATCTCTGAACAGAGTATAGGGATCAGAAGTGGTAAGACATCCTGAAATCCCACCTCCACCTCAGACAAGGGTATTTATAGGAAAGCAGTAAGATGCAGCTAGAAGCTGTGTTGGTGATGGTCTAAGCAACACTTGATACTGCTGCCTGTTCTGAACCAAATTTCACCCTAACAGGAGTCACTGTTAACATGTATTCCATGTCAGTTTAATACTCTGAGCTAAAATGGTCCCTTACAATCCACAAACATCGTGTGGCATTTCACAGTGGGACTAGCATCTTGGGAGACTCCAGGGTACAGCCTGCTCTGCATATATGTAGTTTTGGTGGTACTCTTCACTTCTTGGCTCTAGCAATGTGGTTATATGACCTTAAGGAAATACCAAGCTGACATCTTAAGTATTTTCAGAAAGCAAATTAAACAGAGTTTGGAGCATTACAGAAGAAAGGTATACATAGTAATTCACCCAGCAAGGTTTGAGGGGGCTTTTGTGCATATTAGACAGTTTTCAAATGCTTTAGAATTTTTGTTTGAACAGAGAAGCCATTTAAGACACTGTTCTGATGGCTTCCCTTTGATTTTCTACCAAATATCACAGCTAAAGTATCTGCCAACAGGGAACTGTAAACAAGATCTTGAGTTCCTTCCCTTCTGAGTGGAACTTACCTGCTCCAAGGGATTAAATGGCCTCTCAACTCATTCTGCTTCCTTAAAAGTAGACCAGAAGAACCAAACAACAGATGTTTGATTTTTGAGCTTTTAAGTTAATTTTCCCCACTGCAGAAGGAGTTTTGAGTCCTGCACAACACAGGCTTCAGTAGTTAGTTAAAAAAAAACCCCAAACTATACAGAAGACTCTTAATACAGAGACAGACCCTTTGCAAATTCATGGCTTCTTTGAATTATTAAGCAACAGAACATGGTAGAAAGGCAAGGAGAACAATTTCCTCCTTGATTTGCAGATACGGATAGCAACCAGCGTAACAGTCCCTGATGCAAGCAGCCCTGCAATTTGTACAGTCATCTCAGAAGGATGAATTAGTGCATTTAAAAATCCCTTTCAGTCTTTGTGAGGGAAAGGTGTTCCTTGCATCATTTTTTGCAAGCACTAGCAAAGTGTCAGCTTTTTGGAGAGAAGAGCTCACGTTACTGGAAACAAGTGGGAATAATTCATTCTTAGAAGCCAGGGCTGCCTTAATCTCCCCTCAGGTCTGTACCAAATGAAGACAGGCAGTTCCTAGGGTGCTTGCAGGGGAATGCCCTTTGAGAAGGTGATGCTGTCTGATGTAACTGTAAGAATTGGGAGGCATCATGAGACCTTTGTGAGACCTGGGTAGAGAGGGAAGGGAAGGATGCGGTTCTGCATGCTCGTAGGCTTGGGAACTCCTGGCCAAAGGCATTCATGGGATGCAGAACGTTTGCAGGCATTCAAGGGCAGAGTGGGCATTCATCAATGAAAAATCCCTTGTGGGCCATTAAATACAGGGAGCCCCTGAGCTGAAAATAACCAGAGAGTGGGAAAGAACGTGAGAATGTAAATCTGTGACCTGTTTTGACTCTTCCCTGTGCATCTGCTTGTGGCCTCTGCAAAAAAAGAGAGGACGGTGGATAGGTGGAGCATTGGTCTGATCGAGTAGTCTTACACCAAAGGCTCCTCCAATGTAATGCCTGTTCCCCAACCACTTTGCCTTCCAAAAGGCAGCAGGCTTTTGTCTACACAGACAACCCAGTGTCTTCTCCCACTCTTAATTCACTTTATTTTTCTGTAACGTTGGGGCCTGAGTATTATATTTAGCCTGACTGGAATTTGGCAAGTAACTTTCCTTTCAACATTGTTTTTTTGTCTCTTCATTGGATAGTTTGGTTGTCTGGGGATTTTATTCAGCAGAATGCATTCCCATAAATATATTTAAAATAGACAAAATCACTGTTTGTAATAAGATGTCTATTTAGGCTATTTGAATTTAGATCTGAGCAAGGGAGAAGATGGCATGGAGGGTTTTCAGATGAGAGGAAGACTGAAAATGCATTGAAAGCTTTTGGATGTGGAAGTACGTGGCATTGTGGACAGTTGCAGTGGAGAATATAATGCAACAATAAAATCATTAAAGTACTTGGAGTTTGGAAGTAATCTGGGTTCTTGGCTTGCATTGCATTTAATAGCTTTACATTTATGGGAGCCATTCCAGTTTTTAAAGGCAGCTTCAGCCTTCAGACTGATTGCACTTACCACCCCAGTGAAACTGCAGCCCATTAATTTTTTACTGAAAGGATCTTCCTAGGTTGTCAAACACATCAAGTGAACATTTTAGAGAGTGCAGACCACAGCAGTATGAAACCCCAAACTTTCTATCCAGAGAGAATGCCAGATTAGCACAAAATAAGGGTCAGAGTCTGTTAATGAGCTCCTTAGGAAACTCACAGCAATACAAAACTCCAGTAAGACCAGAGGTACCACATGTTGGAGTGAAAACAGCCAGGCTATACCGACAGAAGTCTCTTGTGCTATCCCAGCATGGAAAGGCCCACAGCAGTTCTCCTCTGGGATGGAAAGCAGCACAGGTGACCCCAGCACCCTTCTCCTGAGTGCACATCCCACCTGGCAAGGAGCAGCCCAGTCCCCTTCTACTTGTTGATATCCCCCCCGTGAAGACCAAGCCTTTTCCAGTGTCTCAAACCAAAACTCTCGCTCTCTTAAAACGTTTGCACATTTCTATGTTAAACATCTGCTTAGGTGGCTCTGAGACAGTGTGTTTTGGTGTTGTTCGTGTGCAATCTAGTGCCGCTTCCTCAACGCATGTGTCCCTTCCCTTCACAGCCTACTCGACACCCAGCACCTCCCCCGCAAACCGATTCGTCAGTGTTGGACCACGGGATCCAAGCTTTGTAAATATCCCTCAACAGACTCAGGTGGGCCGCTTTCAACTTCTCTGTATGCCTGCAGCCTCTCCTCCTCCTCCTCCTCCTCTTCCTCCTCCTCCTCCTTCTTCTTCTTCTTCTTCAGTGTACTCTTAACGTGTCCCCGCGAAGCCAGCTGCATTGCCGCTGTCACTTCACCCCCATGGTCTCAGTAACTACAGCGAAATGTCACATTGCAGTTTGTTTGTCTGTTGTCTTTTGGTTTTGGTTTTGTTGGTTTGTTTCTTTTTTGGGCTGATGTAGAATTAACGCTGCTTTGGTAACTGGAAAGTTCTCTCTTGCTTTCTAAGATGTTGGCTTCTAGTGCACAGGGTTGGTTGGTTGGTTTTTTTATCTCTAGGACTGGGTTTTCAAAGATTTGCTCCATCCTCATGCTCAGTGCATTTAACAACATATAAAAACTGAGCTTAGGGAGACCCCTCAGGTAACAGCATACCTTAGTCCCCCACTAAGACTTCTCCAGTGCCTTCCATGTCAAACAGTAGTCTGGAATTCCTGTTTGGCCATTTGTATGGTGGGCTGAGAGCGAGCAGGAGATTTTGTAATTGGGAGCACATCTGTTTCCTTACACAAAGAGAGAGTAAGTCCAGTTGAGGCAGGCCTATAAAGCTGGCTTGACTTGAATTCATAGTCGTGCTATGGTCAAATCAGAAGCTCAAGTAAACATTTGTGTTTCTTTAGGAGAAGGACGAGGTTTAAATGTGCTTTTTCCAAGCTGTATCAAATTCCCAGGGTCGATTAAGAAAATAGTTGTTGGCAGTTTTGTTAGCAGTTAATTTGAGCCAGATGTTGAAAAAATTAAGTCTGTGCTTAATATCACGTTATCATGGGGGAGAAGGTAAAGGAAAGTGAGCAGAAAGAGTGCTTTAGGACAACTGGAGTTTGTAGTTTTCAGTGAGTGCTTGACTACATCACAATTCTTTCAAAGCTCAGCACCAAGAGGTGTTTGCAATGTTGTTTTGAGCTGGTTGCAATGACTAAAAAAGTAATAGTTCAGAGAACTGGCAAACTGGGGAGTACTACTCTTAGCTCTTGTAAGTTCTTTCAAGTTGTTCATATGCTTCTGAATAATTAGTGTACAGGTTAATGGCTGTCACATGCCACGGGCCAGTGTAGGCAGGGAGACAGACTCCTCCTCGTTGCGATGGCTTCAGCACCTAGGCTGTCAGTGGAGCACAAGTCACTCATTACCAAGGATTTTCAGTTTACAGGGGCTGCAACCAGATGCCTGTGAATACAGTGTGTTTTCTTGCTATGTGTTCTTTGTGTACAGTTTGTGAGGGGCTTTAGTTTATAGCTCTGTCGACAGCACAGGTTAAACTCCATCGAATCTCAAACCTTCTCTGCATTCAATAGGGTCACAGAAAGTACACCAGCAGTGCAGAGTGGGGTTTTAACCCCTCAGGTTCTGACTTTTTTGTTTTCATGCCTTGACAAAAGACAGCTTGCCCCTCACTTTTCAGGCCTCTGCCATTATTTGGTTCGTGTAGCTGACGAGTTTTCATCTGCCTTCACATTTAAATTGTATTTCTCCAGTCGTTTTGGAAACAACTGGAATACACAGCAAGACACTGAGATTGGGAAACAGGAAGATTAAGGTATACTGCTAAAGTCCTTAAGCACTTGTTCTTTTCCTTCCTAGCTCAGGGAACTTAAAACCCTTTGGAGAACAGTACTTACCTATTCCAGAAGACTTGGAAAAAAACCTACTAGTTGGTAAATTGATTATGTAGTAAGACACAACAATATTGAGTCTCCAAAATCTTTTAAACTGACTTGCATCCTGCAGCGTAGGTTTCCCAGATAAGTTGGTTGACTGTAAACTTTTATCCTCCTTATTTATGACTTAAATCATTTTAAAGTGCTTTGGCCTTACTTTAAGTGCTTCTCTGTAATGCAGTATAGTGAATAACAATGCTGTACAGTGAAAAACAATACTCAAGCACAGCTTTCAATTAAAGTCAAACAGTGCTGCAGTGGGTAAGGAGTCTGACTTCCAGTCTCTGACTCCAGCTGCATCTCCGTGCCTCTATACATCATTACACTACCACAACCCACTTGATACTAAATATATAATTTATCAGCAAAACTCACTACTTATTCATGAAACAGCTCTGAAGTTGACTGTGTTTTAAATCAGAGGAGTGAGGTAAAAACGCTAGCTGCAACGATTTGGGATTTACTTAGCATTCCTCTAAGCAAAGATGTGCTTTTGTACTCTTTTTGTAGGGCATTAGTGTACAGGATGATCACTTAGGATATTTTCAAATTGAAAATGTAAAAACACATAGGACTGTGTTATTAAAAGCAGCTGGAGTGGCTGCTTTCCATCAGGATTTTTATAGAACACTCAGAGTCAGCCTAAGATATGGGTCCTGAGGACCACTAACTGCCAGGCCACACAGCTCCCTGAGACAGGAGGAAGCAGTGAACACACAGAGCTTCTGAAAGTCGAGCTTAACTATAAGGGTTAAGCAACCCTTTACTGCTGGAACAACAAAATAAGAATGGATGCTGTATCTGAACATCAGCTTTTTGAAAATTACAGTCCAGCTGCAAGCTATAAGAAAACATTATGGTTAGCTTTTTGGTGGCTCTGACTTTCTCTTCCCATTGGTGGGTCTGTTGACTGCAGGCGCTAGTTAAATATCATCGTTGTTAGTCTTAAAATGCTGCAAAAAGTGAGTCTGTGCACAGGGACGTGGCAGCACCCTTCAGCAGAAGTGGCATTTCCCATACATGGGCATTCCCAGGCTTTCCCAGAACACTGGAATAAAATTGCAGACAAATGTACAGAAGTGTGGCTGGGTTTAAGCAAGGATCATTCTGTCCTGGGCTGTTTTTAAACAATTAAAACCAGCACATGCTTTTCTTAATGGACATTGTAGAAATTAGCAGTAGACATTTCCATTAGCAGCATGTTCTGATTTATGTCCCTTTGCTTCCAATACAGTCCCTTAAAATAATTGTATAGAATTTATATCATACTTCAATTAGAAATAGGCTGTTTTCCTTTGTCAACAGAGGTTGTGGCAGGATGACAACTCCATGACAGAGGAGCCCAGGAAATAACCTGATTTAAGTCAGCAGTACTGATTCAGTAACAAAAAGCCCCCAAAGGGCTCTTGGCTTTGTCTGATTTTATAGCAGCTTCAAAACTTTTCAGTGGGTTTGGTTTTTTTCCACGCGCTGCCTCTGCTTACCCCATCCATCACTCTGCCACTCCAGCAGCTCACCACATAATTGTCCTATCTGGGGGGGTTATTTGAATCTAAATCCTGTTGGAGCTATTAGAAGAGGCACTTGACTTGGCATCCTCTGTCTGTGTTGACAAAAAGGCACAGGTGTTGTAACCTTTCCTTGATAAATCATTTACTTTTGCTACTTGACTTGCAGGCAGGATGGGGGCATCAGCTTTTCAACTGCCTTTTCCATATGCAAATCAGAAATGTAGTATGCCTGGGGTTCACAGGCTTTAGTTTCAAAAGCAAGCTGGTCTAGATACCTCATGACTAAGTAATAGATACGTCGCTCGTATTGCCAAGGACTTGGAATGAGGAGAGTGGCAGAGGAATGGGAAAGTCCCATCACATTAACTAGGGACTAGCCTATCAGTAGCAACAACATTAATAAAGGGTTCTGAGGTTTGGGTTGTTGGGTTTTTGGTTTTTTCCCTAACCAAGGGATGAAAGTACTTGTGAACCATAGGATATATGCTCAGAGTACCTGTAGGTGGTAACACTAACCTGGCAACTTGCTCTTCGTGATCAGAGTTTGCCTTGTCAGTCCCTGCTCTAAACAGTGTCTGCTGATCTCTAATGCCCTCCCTTTACTCTAGAGTACAGAATTCCTCCTGGGATCAGTGTGCTGTATTCAGTGTGCTGCAGCTCTGTGCCACCCTAAGCATTGTTTACTAGGCTGAGTCCTGTTTGCCATCTATTTACCCTGCATCTTCCTGGAAATTGTACTTCAGGTGCTAAAACCGGCTCCTGAGCAACAGGTGCCTGCTCCATCTAATCCCTCCTACCTGCCAGTAGCCCATGTGCTGGAAGGTTACAGTGAGGTTAGGAGGATGCACAGAACAGGAACTGCCTCCCACTGAGGTCATCCAGGCTGAGGATCAGCTCCTCTATCACCTGTGAGAACCTACGTGGTTTTCTTCTCTGCTTAAGAGAGAAAGCGTATGATGCAGCCTCTTCTCAGCTGTCTCAGGAACAATCCCTCTCTAATCTATATATGCTTTCTATCATAGAATCATGTCCTGAGTTGGAAGGGACCCATGAGGATCATCAAGTCCAACTCCTGTCTATGCACAGGACAACCCCAAAAAAATCACACTATGTGTCTAAAAGCATTGTCCAGATGCTTCTTGAGTTCTGTCAGGCTTGGTGCTGTGTCTGCTTCTCTAAGGAGCCTGTTCCAGTGCTCCACCACTCTCTAGGGGAAGAACCTTTTCCTAAGATCTAACCTAAACCTACCCAGGCAGAGCTTCATGCTAGTTTCTAAAACTTAGTCAGGTACAAAAGCAGGTCTTTATTCCCTTACCTTTCTCTAGGAAAAGATAAAACTATTTTCCAGAAGAACAGAATTAGAAGCTCTTCCTGCTTCTGCCTCTGCAGGATCCCAAAGCTACAGTCAGAAGGTGGACAGTAAGCCAAGATCTTCTCTTCTCACACTTTCCCTAGAGCCACCCAGCTACAACAGTGCTTGTGATAGATCTCATCCTTTGTAATGCAAAAGGAGTGAAACAAAAGGCCATAACTTACCTAGCACACCACAATAAAGTATAAGTAACAACCCCAAAAAGTCAAGCAAGCTCATCTAGGCAGCAGAACCACAAGTGCAAAGCCAGCAAGCTCGGGAGTACAGCCATGCTCTTGGCTACCAGCTTTACAAAGACCAGGTACAAATGTGCAGGTCGTGAAACACACCTATAAAAGGGGAATGCTGTCCCATGGTAAGTTAGGAGGGGAAAATACTGCAGTTTAGCAAAATGTTTCTTGTCTAAGGGAGTTGCTGACTTCTTTAGATCCACTCCTGTTCTCTGTCCTTCCTGAATTAGACAGTGGTATCTCTGTAGCTGCTTCTTGTAGGCTTTTATTTAGCTCTAAAAAAGCACCTTATGCCTGAGGTGCACATCCAAACCTAATTGTACAGTTACTTTCTTTTGGAGAGAGAAGGGGAAAACTGCTTTACTCCCCCACAATCTTTTCAGGAGGCAAACTGCAACCTACAATTTTTCACTGGCAGCACTTTAAAACAAAGGGCAGGAGAAAAAAAATGAGCTTGATGCTGTGTCCTGTAGGTTAGCAGATGTGAGCTCTGTCAGACTAGGCAGGGAGGCAGATTCCAGAGTAGATGGTCCTTCTGTGATCACAGCCAGTTGCTGCTGCCTAGACACTTCTTTTGGAGAAGTGTGATGCAGGTGATACCCCTTGCAGTGGCTGGAGGTGGCTCAGGCAGGGAAGCAGTCTCCCAAAAGTGTATTGGATTCATAGATCAAAGTCAGCACCTTGAATAGGAAGCTAATGCAGTTCCTCCAGAGCTCTCTCTCCCTCCTGCAGCTGAAACCGCGTTGCTGTTTTGTGCCCAGGTTCCATTGCCACCCTATGGAAGAAAGAAACCAATGCACACATATTTTTTTTTCCTTTTGGCAAATCCAAGGCATGCCTCTCTTCAGAGGGATTTACCTTGGTTTATTTCTTCTCCCTGAACCCCTGCTAGAGTGCCCTGCCCTTTGCACCATCGAAAAGGGATGCAGAGCTGCCAGGCCCCTGCGTCACCCGTGTTGATGTCCTTTATTAATGAGTACCACAAGCTGCCTGTCCTTCTCTGCCTCCCCACCCTTCTCTCTCTCTCTCTCTCTCATTTCCCAGTGCCCAGGAATGGCTCTGGTCTGACAGGCAGCACCTCCTGGCCCTCAGGGAAAGAAGGACAAGGTCAGGACCTGGTGGCATTGCTGCAGTGTGCTAACAGCTGAGCCACCGCTTCGCTTCAGGGAGCAGGTCGTGTTCAAAAGAAGTGTAAGGGGTGTGTGTGGCTCCTAGATTGCAGGGGACGTGCAGAGAACATGAGAAGCTGCAGGAACAAGACCAGACCTTTTATTTTGGGGGTTCAGAGCAGAACTATTTATAAGCCAGTCCAGGGCTACGTGTTGCATGGGTGACTGTTCGTCCCAGGATAAGAATACTTACCCTCAAGGCTGAATGCACTGCTTGTGTTTAAGTGTGGAGGAAGATGAAGAACACTGATTTAGAAGCATTTGTTCAAATCATTTGAGCCTCCTGAGAATACATATTCCAGAAAGTAACCTTCCTTGGTGAGCACACATGGCTTTGGAAGAAACTTAACTTTGAAGTGCTTCTAAGCAGAGACTTGACTGCCCCTCTTCTTCTCCTGGCCCTAGCAGCAAATGTAGTGGTAGGTTCAGAACATCATTTGCATGCAGGAATAACATCTTTCCTGGGTAAAAAAACCCAGGAATTTGCAGAGGCTAGATACAAAACCACAATTTTGGAGTGTGGGACTGCTGCTTTCTAGAGCTGCTGAAATTAGAGGGATCAGTCTCCTGCCAAACCCAGCAGGGATCTGTGGACTTTCCCGTGTTGGCAATGGGAAGTGAGGGCAGCTCTCCTCTCACACTTGGAGCAGAGTTACACAGTGCCCAAAGTGCCATCTGAATTTTAAATTGCTCCTG
Organism: Galbula dea; assembly: GCA_013399015.1. Taxonomy (NCBI): domain Eukaryota; kingdom Metazoa; phylum Chordata; class Aves; order Piciformes; family Galbulidae; genus Galbula; species Galbula dea. The sequence goes on along the minus strand of VWZX01006240.1, from coordinate 641,702 downwards.
AGCCTGTCTGGATCCTATTCCCTCATGGGGATCCCTTTCCTACTAGAGATCTGCAAGACACAGAAGAAATTAGATACCCAAAACAGAGATGAGAAACAGAACCATTACAGTGAACAGTGGAGTGTGTGAGAAGAGAAAGTTGTGTGTGTGTGACCACTTGATTTATAAGTAATTGCCTGGGCTGAAGGGTGCTGAAGAAGGATGGACTCTTGTGGGCTTGGGACCTATTATGACCACCAAAAGACTTGATCCCTGAACAAAAAGTGTTTTGGTGCAGATCCAGTGGCACCAAGCTACTTGAATGTTGGTGCTGTCTTGCATCTTCCACCCAGGAAGCAGCTATAGTGGCCTGATCTTGAGGGTGGCTTGGAGATGGTTCTGAAAAGGTAGTGTAAGTCTAGAGAGAGTGTAGATGGAAAATGCAGTGTCAATCTCTATCAAGCATCAGCAGGTCTCAGACCCCGGGAAGCTGAAAGAAGATTTCAGGTCCTGCCTTTGCTTTGTGTTTGGCCATATTAAACTCACTCTTCCCTTTTGTTGAGATTACTCAAGGAAATGTTGGCTTGAATCCTTCACAGAACTAAAATTGAGATGCTTCCACCATGATGGGAGCAAAGAGCTCACATGGTTCTCTTGATGTGCCCCTGATCACATAATAGCTCCATAACCATGTGTCCCCAGTGCAGCATGAGAGTGAACATGCTGCTCTGATCAAAGTTGCTAATGACAGTCCAGAGTGTGCTCCACAGAGAGGAGATACAAAGGTGACCAGAAATGTGGGTCACTCCCCAACTCCCCTTCCCTTCACTGCCTGCTCAGCTCAGTGCACAAAGCTCATTTAATTGAGCTTTCAGCAGAGGGGTGGTAGGAAATTTTGCTCTCAGATCAGTTCTTAAAAAGCAGCAGAGAACAGTAGACTGCAAGAAGAAAGCCCACACTGCACTGTAAAGGTAAAGATGCATAGAAAACTTCCCAGTACCATCATGGGGCCTTATCTTCAAAGTGGGTTGGAGCCAAATCAGTCCAAAAATACCTGGGTTAGTCCTCAGCAGGGAGGATCTTTTTTTCCCTGTGCTTTTTCTTCCTCTTCCTTGCAGGCTGCAGTGAGCAGTTCAGACTTTTTTTCTTCTTCTTCTTTTTTTGGGAGGCTGAACACTAAGCATCCTATTTCCAATAGATAGAGCATACAGTTATTTACAGTGGACACAGATGAATTTCCTAAACTAAGCAATTAAAGTTACTCATTTCCCCCTCCCTCCCCTTACAATAAACAGGAAGCCTGTGGGTAAGGCACCCTTTCTGTGGGTTTTATGGCCATTACTTCTGCTCCACAGTAGGGGAGAAGAGAGAGAAGAAGTAAGTGTGGGCCTGGTGGGAAGAGTTGGCAAATGCAGAAATATGATGAATGAGCTGGAGAGATTTAATTTCTTACTAAATTCTCTACAAGCTGTGTAACCTTTCTTTAGCTAAACAATTACTCTAAAAGGCAATGATTTTCTGTGTTTTCATTGAAAAGTCTTCATACTAACAATGGCCTGTGTTCTCCTTCTTGAAGAACTTCTGCCAAAAAAACAGTTTTCTTTTTTCCATTCAGCAGGAAACTTTCTTTTATTTTTTCAATCTCATATTCCCTGCTAACATGGATTTACAAGGCCTACCACTTACTGCATGGGGCTGGGAAGAGGCTTCCCCTCAGGCTAAATCATTTTGGTCCATCTCCTGTTATGTATAGGGGTTTTTGCATCTTCCTCCCAAGAGGAGTGCACCCACTGTCAGAGACAAAATACCAGACCTAAGTGACCATTGAAGCTGACACAGTGTGGCAGGTCCTATGTTCACAGGTGCAGAGCACATGGAATGGGATCCCCAGATTTGTTTGGCAATGGGCAAACAGCAACTCTTGCCACTGTTGTGGTGGGCACAGTTGAGAGCTGGGGCAGGTACTGAGTTCAGCATGGTTTCAAGATATCAGATCTTGAAATTCATCAGTTCACTGCTGACATGATTAAATCAGAGTGGATGTTGATCCTCAAGGAACCACAGGGTCCTCCTGTGGCTGGAGTATTGTAAGGACAAAATCTGGTGAGGAACTTTTTTACAAGGGCATGTAGTGATAGGACAAGGGGCAGTGACTTGAGATGGAAAGAAAGGAGATTTAGGTTAGATGTATGAAGAGGTTCATCATGATGAAGGTGGTGAGGCACTGGAACAGGCTGTCCAGAGAGGTTGTGGATGCTTATCTGTGCTTATCAATACTTCATGAGTGGATGTCAGGAAGATGGCCCAAGCTTTTTTCAGTGGTGCCCAGTGACAGGACAGTTCCATAAGGAGGAACTTTTCTGAGGATGGTAGAGCAGTAGACCAGGCTGCCTGTGGAGGTGGTGGAGTCTGTGTCTCTGGAGATACTCCAAACCCACTTGGACATCATCCTGTGCAACCTGCTCTAGGTAAACCTGCTTTTGCAGGGGGGTTAGACTGGGTGACCTCCAGAGGTCCCTTCCAACTCCTAACATTCTGTGATTCTGTGAAGTGTTCAAGGCCAGGTGGGAACCCAAATGATCTTTAAGGCCACTTCCAACCCAAACCATTCCACGATCCTGTGATGTCAGAGTTGCAGTGTGGGTAGAGCACCTCCCTCCTGCAGAGCTGCACGTTTGTTCACACACACAAATCCAACAAATCTAAGGCAAGATGATAGTTCTGTGCCTCTGCCTGCTTCTACTTGACTTGGCCAACTTCCTGGCCACCCCACACCCAACCCCAGCCTCCCTTGCAGATAATGCTGTATTGGATTAGTCTGCCTCACTGCTGCATCAGGTCCCAGATCGATTTATTGACTGTGTCAGAGTGGCTACTACAGTAATTGTTACAAGAGCAGAATAGAAAGCAAGAATGTGTCCCCATAAAATATAAAAATGACATTTTGTTCCTTCTTTCCTCTTTTGCCCTATAGATCTTGGTGTGTTTACACATTGGAGAGCACTTCACTTAAGTTAATCAGCTCCTTCTACATTATTAATTGCACCGCTTAGGGTGCTGCACGGCGGCAAAAGTCTTATTGAAAGCATTGATCTCATGCTCACGGTGTGGACCTGAGTAGGTTTTGTATTCCTCCCCTTCTTTTGCAACTACTTTAGGGTGCTATCCAATGCCATTTCCCTGACTGACAATAGGCCATCAATAGCATTGATCTCAGAGAGGGGGCAGAGGGATGCACCTCGGAAAGGAAGGAGCGTGCACAGGTTCAGCGTCTTCTGAAGGCTTGGAAAGGGATTGTTGGAAGTTGGTAATCACAATAATTACATGGCTGGCCTGATTACTCTGTTTTGTAAGGAGTAATAATTTAAGAGCTGAAGTTGCCCTGGATGTTGGAAGATTTGCAGAAATGGCATTGGCCCAGGCTGCCCAGGGAGTGGTGGAGTCACCATCCCTGAAGGGGTTAAAAAAGTGTATAGATGTGGTGCAGAAGGACATGGTTTAGTGGCATGGTGGTGATAGGTTGATGATTGGACTTGATGATCTTAAAGGTCTCTTCCAACCTTAATGATTCTGTGATTCTATGATGAGACCTTTTAAAAATGCCTGTAGAATGTATACCCTTGGAAAAAAAAAAAAGACATCCTGACTTTTTTACAAGGGTTTTGGAAGTGCCTTTGAAAGACATTTCATGAAAGTTCAGCTTTTGCAGCTGATACCTAGATGAGCTCCATAAATTCCACCCAGCCTGACAAACTCCAGTAGGTGTCACATGTGACCTGGATGGAAAAGGTCAGCAGCTGAATTTATGGCTTTTGCATTTACTGGAACACTAAGATTTTTGCCAACTGCTGTGTATACTTTGTCACAATTCTGTAATCAAAGGATTAGGACCACAATCTACAAGGAAGGTCAGAAATTAAAGGCCACAAGCCCTACATCCTTCCCAAGGGATAGGCATTAAGCAACCTTCATTCTTAGAGTCACCTTTGCTTAATGGCCTTAAGAGAGTGATCAAGGAATAAATAAGCTGCAGAGGTGAACACCTTGCAACATAGACTGTCTTGCTCTGAAGTTAATACTAACTTGCATCAGAAGGGACCAAAAAATGAGAATCCATAGGAAGAGTCTCCAGTGTGTAGGAGATTTCATCTTCCTGAGACACTAAGCATCACCTCCCCTAGGGCTGGACTATCCCAGAGAAATGTGAAGGGTCTGCAGGGGAAGGATTGGGGCTTTAAAAGAAATAGAGCAAAATGATTGCAGCTTTGGGGAAATCTGTGTTTTAAATTTAATGAAGGTGTCTGTTCTTGATAAGGATTATGAACAGCATGCCATGTTGTGGCTTTCAAACTTTACCTGATTTTTAATTCAGAACAACAAAAGATAGAATCTTGTTTTAGGCCTTTGTTTTTACAGTATATTCTACTTGCACAGAGGTAGAACTGGAAAAGTTTACTATAAAACCAGGGGTTTTTTAAAAAGATCTACTGTAAATCAAGAGGCTAAACATGAATATATCTTGTAGGCTTAACTATGGAGCCTTGAGTTACATTGGTTATTAATATTAAATTTTGAAAACAGTCCTGACATGATAATCATAATATTTTCAGGCATATTCTCTTGCATGACCCAACTCTTGCATCATCTCTACAAATAGTAGTTATTCCAGATGAAAAGATGCAGCTAAATATAGTTCAGAAGCCAATGAAATGTAATTTTAATTATGAGATAGGAGTAACAAAAGTCACTACCAATAAAATGCAGCCACCTTTCAGGCTGAACACAATAATTTCTGTAGTGCTTGCAGCAGCTTTATAGAACTTCAGGTATCCTTTTGTGCTTTTGCTGTAACTACATCTTTTTAAATCTGACAACATTAAAGGGTTTGGGGTTTTATTTAAAGGGGATAAAGTTAGAGATGAAATTTGCATGTGAGCTTGGGTTTTGTCATCCTTCCATGATGCTAACCAGTGACATTTGAGATTTTTGTAGGAATACTTTTACACAATATTCCTTTGTTTGGCTTTCCTGGTTTTTGGTGGTTTGTTGTTGGTTTTTTGGTTTGGTTTTGGCTTGTTGGTTTAGGGGTTGGTTTTGGTTTTTTGGTTTGGGGGGGATTTTTTTGAGGACTTTCTTGTAGTCTTTTGGGGTAAAGATCATGTTTCTGAATCTATGGCATTGGACCCAACTGTATATTCATTAAAGTCAATGAGACTAGGAGATGGAAGATTTGTTATTGGCAGGAGTTTGGTTTAGAAATACAATCATATTTCTGGTTTATTATGCTTGTGTTTTGCTTTTAGCTGTGCACAGTAGAGTAAATCTAGTCTTTTTTAAATAAGGTGGAGGTTAAAATTGACATTTTCCTTATGGGGAGAGCTTGCAGTGTATTGTCATATGTTATATTTTATTTTGTGGCTACAGATACTATCTTTTAGTAACTACAAAGCAATCTTCCCTGATGTAGATAAGGGTTTAGTTTGGAGATTTTCCTAGTTTACTGGTCTTGTAGGCTAAATCTGAAAGCATAGGCCAGGTTATGTTCCATCTAGTCCATTCTCAGCAAGGGAGGTTCCATAGGCTCTTTATAAACTCATAGTCTTCCTAACAGTAGTAGCAAGGGCAGAACTTCTCCCAAAAGTAGTAACTGCTTTATCAATCCTGTTGATGTTGCATGAGTCAAAAGAGAGTTTCAGATTCTTGTCCTGTAGGCTTTTCAGGAATATGAGGAGTAAAAGTAGTAACATTTAGAGAGTGAGGTGTAAGTCTCCCTGCAATGGCACAGCTTGCTTACTGAGTACAGAGAGCCACTCCTGCACAGTCTGTTTTCAGAGTAAAACCTCAGATTCACTGACTCATAGAAGCACCTTTTGCTTTTAAATTCGAGGTTTACATTAGTAATTTTGTGTTTTCTCTGTTAGTATTAATTAAATTGAGATAGTTTAATTAGTATTACTAAATTCCATCATTAGTAGTAATTCATTCTGCCTGCCACACTGCAGAAATATGATGAAGCAGAAATAACTAAATTGTTTAATTTCATCTCATTTAATGACTTTACACTCCACCAGGACTTTCACTGGCGTCTCACACTATGTGTGAAAATCACTCCAAGCTAGGCCAAGACCCAACTCCTTTAGCCAACCATGTCTAATACATCCCTCTTCATCCAAAGGCAGATCATGTGCTGTGAAAGCTTTTCTTCACCAGAGAGCTGGGTACCTCTAAAGGTTGGGCTGGACTTTCCTTGCCAGCTACTAGAATCGTAGAATATTTTGGGTTGGAAAGGACCTTTAAAGGTCATCTAGTCCAACCTCCCTGCTGTCAGCAGGGACATCTGCAACTAGATCAGGTTGCTCAGAGCCCCAGACAACCTGACCTAGTATGGTTCCAGGGATGGGACATCTCCCACCTCTCTGGGAAACCTGAGCCAGCGTCCCACCATCCTCAGTGTAAATAATTTCTTCATTCTATCTAGTCTAAATCCCCCTCTCTTAGTTTACCAACCATCACCCCTTGTCCTGTCCCAACAAGCCCTGCTAGAAAGTCTGTCCCCATCTTTCTTATAGGCCCCTTTATGTACTGAAAGGCTGCAATAAGGTCTCCTTGGAGCCTTCTCTCCTCCTAACAACTCTCTCAGGCTGTCCTCATAGCAGAGATGTTCCAGCTTCCAGTTTTGTGGCCTCTTCTGGACCTGCTCCAACAGGTCCATGTCTCTCCTGTGCTGAGGACTCCAGAGGTGGACACAGCACTTCAGATGTGATCTCACCAGAGTGAGGTAGAGTGGCAGAATCTTCTCCCTCAGATTGCTGACCACAGCCTGTATGATCCCAATCCCAACAGCCCTGATGGAAGTGTACATGACTGATCAACCACCATGGCCCTGGCCAGAGGCTCCCCATGGTGTAACAGGAGAAGTCTTGTCATCAATCCCCTTGGCCCCATCTCCCAGGGCCAAGCACTGAGCATGGTGCACAGCCTTCCACTTGTCTTAGGGCAGTTTGATCCTTTTAGCAAGGTACAAAACACCAGGAAAAGGGCAGACATCAGAAGGTCTCATGTTGAGGAACGGGTTTTTGCTCAGCTTCATGCCCTCTTGATTTTGGTTTGTTGTTTTTTTTTTCCTTAAGGGGAGATTTAGGAAGGGGATTCACTGCTAAACTGATTCATTATTCCTACAGCTCACTGTCTGATTTTAAGGTCAAAGTGGCAAAAACACCAGAGTTGCCTCCATGCCCTTATTTCTGCCCTTGTTAATCTGGAGGCTGGTTTTGATCTGCTTGCCCAGTACACCTAGGACTTGCCGAAACCCTGATTCCTCATCCCTTTCTGCAATCTCCAAACCCTAGCCTTTCTCTGCCCACTTCTGCAAATACTCTGTTACCTCATTCCTCTCATCCCAATGTCTGCAGCTCCTCATACTGTCCCTCTGTCTGTCCACACCTGCCTGGTGTGCATCTCACCAGCCTCACTGCTCTGGTTCCTCTTGCCTGGAAGTCCCATCTCCCTGCTGGCCTGTCTCCCACTATTTTTTGCTCTGTTTTTATGAGGCTGTTCACGCTGCCTTTCCTGTCCTGACAGGGCTGCTCATTTGTCTGTTTCACCCACAGACATCCAGTGTGGGCAGAGGCCAGGCTTTAGGGGGGATTTTGGAGAGAGTGCTCACTTTCTCCTCCAGTTCAAGTTATTATCTGCCCTCACATCCTCTAAAATACTCTCAGAACAGTGAAGAAGAGCATCTCAAAGCTACCTCTTGTACCTCAAACTTTCCAGAGGAAAGAGCCAGAGCCTCTGCAGCAACTTGCCAGCAGAGCACCTCAAGTTCAATTTTATGTCCCTCGCTACAAGAAACACAGAGGCATTCAAGCATGTCCAGAGAAGGGCAACGAGGCTGGTGAGGGGTCTGGAGCACAAGTCTTACGAGGAGCAGCTGAGGGAACTGAAGTTGTTTAGCCTGAGGAAGAGGAGGCTCAGGGGGGACCGTATCTCTCTCTCTACAACTACCTGAAAGGAGGTTGTAGTGATATAGGGGTCGGTCTCTTCTCCCTGCTTGCTGGTGAGAGGACAAGAGGAAATGGCCTCAAGTTGCACCAGGGGATGTTTAGATTGGATAGCAGGAAAAATTTCTTCCCAGCGAAATTTGTTAGGCATTGGCCCAGGCTGCCCAGGGCAGTGGTGGAGTCACCATCCCTGGGGGGCGTTTAAAGAGCATCTAGATGTGGTACTTAGGGACATGGTTTAGTGGCATGGTGGTGATAGGTTGATGATTGGACTTGATGATGTTGGAGGTCTCTTCCAACCTTAATGATTCTGTGACCCCTGGGGACCCTCACGTAGCTCCAGTCGCTCCGTCACTCCCCGCCGGCACGGGACCGGGAAGGAGAAGTCCCGAGGGGCAAACCCCCCGAGTGCGTGCGTACGTGTGTGTCTGTGTGTGTGCACAAGGCTGTCTCGCTGCGAAGGGAGCTCGGGAGGCCCTGACTGGGGCTTGATTTTCTTTGGATGACTTTTCCCTGATTGTCTAAAGCAATAAAAGTGAAGAAACTTCTTTTTTTGGAGGGGTGAGGGTGAGGGAGGGGGACGAAATGGTGGTCGTGGGTGAGATTATTTTTGCAGGCAAAGCTCCTTGAGGCTTCAGGGGAGTTTTGCTCGCCTGAGGAGTGCAGGAACTGGCTTAAATTGAATAAAACTGTAAGTACAGTAAGAGGGGAACTGAGTAACAAGGAGTTCTGCAAAAGCAACAAAACCAGGGAGCACAATGAAGAATAAGAGCGGGTTACGCGGCGGTGAAAGTATGTACTGGTTGTTATAACACCGTGCCTCCAGAATAAATTATGCCCCTTTAAAAAGTAATACTTTAACTGTGGAGCTATATAGAGACAATTAAGACGATATTGTTCTCCTCATTTCCCTCCCCCCTCCCTTCCTCCCTCTCTCTGCAGTAGCTCTGTGGAAACTTTTTAATGCTGCAGCTTGAAACTTGGGCCTCTGGGTCTAGAATGCCTGAGAAAGCACTGCGGGCTCTAACTGTAAAACATTCCTTCGGCGGGCCCTGGAAACAGGGCGCGCTGGCGCAGGCGAGGTTCAGAGGGATCACATGTAAATGAGGGCTGGCTGCAGACTCCTGAGGAGCGTTTTATTTCACTTAAACCTGAACTTGAACTTGCAAACACGCTGCCGGAGCCTGGGACGGGCAGAGCGCAGCCATGAGGGGCTGCGAGATGAGGCTGCTGCTACCCACTGTCAGGGATAGGGGTTCCTGTGCATCCACTGTCAGGGTTGGGGGGGGTCCTCATGCATCCATCATCAGGGTCAGGAGTTCCTTGTGCACCCACCAACAGGGATGGGGGTCCCTATGCATCTACCATCATGGTTGGGGTGTCTCCGTGTGCCCACTGTCAGGGATGGGGGTTCCCACGCATCCACCATAAGGGCTGGGGGTCCCCATGCATCCACCATCAGGGCTGGGGTGCCCCCATGCGCCCACTGTCAATGGCTGGGATGTCGCTGTGCATCCACTCTCAGGGGCAGGAAGTCCCTGTGCGCCTACCAGCTTTGTGCCATGTCCAGGGGCACAGGGAAGCAGAGGACAAGGCAGGCACTGTGGTTTCAAGAGCAGGCTCACAACTGTTCCCAGAGGACTTGCTTTTTTGCTGGAAAGTCCCATCACAGCAGTGTGTCTGCCCTCCCAGTTTCCGTGGGAGATCCCAGTGTGAAGTTGTAAGCGGATCCAAGTCCCAGTGCACACTTTATATTATAAAAGAAAATAAATAAGTAAGATTTATCATTAGAAATATTAATGTATTTCACTCTCTAGCAAAATTACCTGTGCTTCCAGCAGAGGAAAATACAAGGCTGTGTAAAAAGCAAGGCACAAAGTGCAGAATTTTAAAACCCCTTTGCAGCTCATTTTCTTTTAAATCACAATAGTAGATGTAAACCATGAGGTGGGTTTTAGAGTCGTGGGTTTTTTAAACCATGAGGTGGATTTTTGAGTTGTCTTTCTGCTTCTTTGATAAAAAGCATTGTACTGCTATTTGCTTTTTCCCTTGCAAAAGGTGGTGTAGGTACCAGGAGAGCAAGAGAGGTGCCGATGTTGGTTAGTGTCACCCAGGGGTGGTGGCAGAGGTGGCTGCTGGCTAGACTACGGGGCACGGGGGCACCTTCCTTCCCCCCCGCAACAGCTGTACTTGGCTGGTTGTTCACATTTTGGTCATTTCTGATTACTTCCAAGCAATTTTGGCTTTGTTTATAGCAAAACTTTGAAAGGATGAATGGGCAAAAAAAAAAAAATTCTTTTTGGCAGTAACTCAGGAAATATCTACAAAGATGTTCTTTCTGGAGCAAGATATTATTTCAGGGTTTGTGTTAGGATCATTTTTATTCTGTGACAGCCCAGAAAGAAATGGGGAGAGAGCAATGAGGTCTGGCATAGCTAAAATCCCTTCTGTGTGTGTGTGAGGTTATATAGTTTATCAATGCAGAAACCACCACGGGCTTTGAAAAGTAAACAGCTGGCTCGGGTATGTGTGCTGTGCTTCGGAGTTGTCTGGTGGGTTTAAATGGCTAGCCTGCAGTTTTTTGAGTGGGAAAAATATAGGTAGATTTTCTTTTCTATATATTCTTTTTTCTTCTATATACAGATTTTCATTTAAGCATGTCAAAAGGGTGGGTTTTTTTGCAGCCATTTGTTTTTCTTACTTCCTTTTATTTGTTATGATTTCCCCCTCTGTTTCATTTGGGTTTATTTTGCTTTTGCAAAGGTCTTCACTGCCACCAGCAAGTCTACAATTTTTTTTTTTAAATAAAAAAATAATAAATATAAAAAAAAGTTTCTATCCCAGTCAGAAAACCTTATGGCAGTGACAAATATCAGAGAAAGCCACCGACTCTCTCAAAGATTTCATCTCACCATCCGCTTAATCCGCTTGCTGTACCTCAGATCTCAAGTAACTTTCATACTGTGGCCTCACTTTAATGGCTAGAATCTATTTTTCATGAAAAAAGCAGGAAATAAGCTGTCTTTCGTACAAAGATTTACAAAATGTAATCATTGTTGAAATATTCTCTTTGAACTGCCTTGTCCGCAGGGGTGTCTGGCTCCCAATACCCCCGTTTCTTTAGAACACCCTTACAAGTTCTTCTGGTAGATCAGGTACACTGGTGGTTCTGGTCTTTGATGTCTTGAATGAATGAAAGAAAAGCATAATAAAAGAGAGCTGTTGATCAAGCATAAAATACTCTTTAAGCTGACAGAATGGCAGAGTTAACACATTCTAAGCTGCTTTTAGGTTTTTCCTTTTTTTCCTCACATTTTCCTGTGCTTTGTGTACAGTGGGGGTTTTTATTTTTTGAGAAGTCTCTGATCTATGTAGTATGCCGTCCTCTAACAAAAACCAAAATGGGATTGTTTCTCTCTCTTTCTCCCTTTCTTTTTCCTCTCTCTCACTCCACTATCTTTTTTTCTTTTTATTTTTTCCTCTTTTTTGGTCCCTTCCCTCCCCCTCTTTTTTTTAAACAGCAAGCGTTGCAGTTTAACTGCAGTTAACTTTCAGTGTACCACGCAAAGCCTAGAAGTTAGTTTGCAGGTTTCAAAGTCAATTTGCTAACAAATAAATGAACTTTTTCTCCTAATTACTTAGAAAACTGGAGGCAAACTGTAACTTGCAAACTCTCACTAAAAAAAAAAAAAAAACAACTGTTCTAAAAGCAGAATTGTAAACTGAAAGACGGACATAAAAATGACCTCACTGTGAGAGAGCTTTCTTTTGGAGTCAGAGAAAAGGGAAAGTTTTCTTCCTGTAGATCTAATTTAGATCTTAAGTTCCCATACATTATTTATACATCATATTCCAAGTGCCAGCCTACTCTCCACTCGCTGGATTACATTTCAAACATTTGCCATTGATAAGTCTTTGCTGTATTATATTCAGGCGAAATGCGACTATGTCATAGCACAGTCAATCTTTAATCCGCTGAGCTTCAGGTTCGGGCAGCAGGGGGTCCAGGGCTCAGAGCATTGCTTTATACTTGAGAAACATCTGGGGCCAGCTGGGACACTTTACAGGAACATTCAGATGTCTGGAACAACAGCAGGAGTTACTGTACGAGTATGTTTTCATAGGTTTGGGAGGGTTTGGGGTGACTTAGTTAAAAACATTAGCTGTTCCCAACTTGAGGTTTGAACCCAAGCAGAAATCTCGCCTGAAGTGAGTTGGTTGGTCCCAGGAGAGAATGGGTTTGGACTGCTATACATTTTTAATAGTCAGCAGGCAGAAGTCCATATTCCAAAATTATTGCACGTAATTTAATGCAGTTCGCCACAATTGGCGTCCTCGCAGAAGTGATTGGATGCAGAGCTACTGTACACATCGCCTAGAGACTAGTGTCCCTCCTGGGATGCATTTTATCTTCCTCGAGGCAGTATAAATACGCTTGGAGTGGGGCGTGCAACTCTCCTGGGTGTGGATGTTGGACAACCAGAAGATTCACTCACTGTTTTATGTCCCTTTGGGGATGACCAACATGCTACTTACGTCGCTTTTGGTATTTCATTTTGGAAAATATAATTACTAAATAATTAATCCCATCTCTAAGAAAATAACTTCCACAGGCACAAAGGTGACCTTGTCTTTAATATTCACCTTTCAGTTTATGCAGTAGAATCACATTTCATGCCTAGAGAAACTCTGGAGAAACCAATAGAAAAGTGGGATGAATTCAGATGTGAAGGCAGTTGCATTATCTGCAGGAGTCCCCCAGCCAGTGGCACCAGAAGCTGAATTGCCACTTTCTTCATTCACCCTGGCAGTCCATTTGAAATTGCACCAAAGCCCCAGTTTTGGCCCCTCAACATTCAGATGGACCACCGTGAGGAAGAACTTTCCTAGGCCCTCTCACAAGGTGATGTCTAAAGAACAAGTTTGCTGCCTAGGTGTTTACCTCCTCATTTTATCTTTGCAACCAGAAGATCTCGTTACCCCAATTCACCTTCCCAGGGTTGATGTTTTTGATTGCCCTGAAGTTCTTCAGATAAGTGAAATGTCATCCCCAAGCAAAGCAACTGAACCGATGCGCCGTGGTGAATCCTTGCAGGTGCTCGATGGTGGTGGTTCAGGTTCAGCTCAAACAACCTCTTTACCGGCAAGCTCTAAAGCTGCAAGGTTGTTGGGGTTTTTTTTTATTTAGGCTCTTATCAAAGATGGATTTTCCCGCCTGGGCCGGGGCAGCTTCCTGCAAGCACAGCCGTGCCCGGGGCAGCAACGGCTGCAGCACCGCGGTAGCCACGTTTGAAGTCCTGATGGCACCTACCCGTCTTGCCGCCGGGCAGCCTAACTGGGCTGAAACCTAAAGAAAATGGCGAGCAGAGACCAGGTCTTAGCCCTAAGTGGATTAAGTAAAGCAAAAGCTCCTACGTGTGGAGTTTGTCAGCGTTTCAAACGTGTGAATGTCCTCAAATAACCCACATCGCCTGGAGAAAGAAGCCAACTGTCACACCCAGTTCTGGATTCCACATTAACAACCTCCTTCCGCAGCGTTAAACTTTGCCCTTGAGGACTTTTGTTTAACTTCTTAATTTGAAAAACAGATAGGGGCTGCTTTACAACCCTCGCTTTTTTGTGCAAGCTGAAAGGTCTCATTGTTAGGGCAGGAGATGTGCAGGTAGGAGTACATTTAACGAGTTTGGGGTTGATTGTCTTTTCTGGTTTCCAACACGTGAACAGTGCTCACGGTTAGGCTTGGGGTGAAACACATCCTGCAGGAAGGCCGGTTTAAGAAGGTTTTAATAAACAATGGGCCTGTTTCGGAGCTCCTGACGCAGGCTGAAAATGCTACCGGAGTCAATGAGGCACTTTCAGCTTTTCTCCTTTTCAATATCCTGAATCACGGAGTGTTTCCTTGCTGTTCTTCCTATACAAAGGAGTCGATTGTCAGAAGTGGCTTGAGGATTTTTTTGTGTGTCTCTGCTATCTCCAGAAGAGCATAAGAAACAAGACTTGCGCTATCAAAGAAACATAATTGCCTTTCCAGACTTCCTGTTTAGGATTCAGTCAAGTAGATATTGTTTATGGTTCATAAAACCTTACTACTGTAAGGATGGATTCTCAGAGACTGGCAGGGCAGAGTTTCAACTTTCATGGTGCTGTAAATTAGGGGGGGGGGGAAAAAAAAAAGAAAAAAAATGTAGTAATACTCCTCCGAGAACAGTAAAATAGAGTTCTGCAATGGTTAAATGGAATTTTATAAGCACATTCGGTGTGGAACTGTTTTGCATTACATGAGTTGAATACCTTAGAGATGACACACATCTGCAGGCACTTTATTAAATCCTTAGTCAGCACTTTTCAACCTGATGAGATTACTTCTTCATTTGACTGGAGAAAGGGAAGCGAAGATCTCGTACCGGACTGCAGAATTCTTTCTGATGTTTCACCTTGAGCACTGAGGAAGGACAACGAGATGCTGGGCAGGACAATACAGACCCACAGTGGCACCGACAACTGCACGGCAGTAATTTTACTGAGTAGGACCTTTAGTTCCAGTGGATTCATTTAGCTCTAAACTCACTGGGAGAATAGTAGTGCAAAGTAAATAGAGGGGAAATAAAATACTGTGGCTCTTTTATGAAAATGCATGGAAATAATATCATCCTGACCGTATTGTGTTAGTGCACGTGATTTAAATGGGAGATTTTAAATTAGGAAAGGCAATACACTGTTCTCCGTCTGGGTGCAGTTGGAGAGGTCACAGAACATGAAGGGCTAAAATGGGAAAGGTGGTTAGATGTGAGAACACCACGTTGAGCTGTCCCAGGCAGTGGTAAAGTCACCATCCCTGGAGGGGTTTAAAAGCCATATAGATGTGGTACATTACTTAGGGACATGATTCAGTGGTGTGGTGGTGGTAGGTTGCTGGTTGGACTTGATGATCTTAGAGGCCTCTTCCAACCTCAACAATTCTGTGATTCTGTGGGCAGCGCTCTGAAAGAAGGCAAAAATATCCTTCATCCATCGAAACGTAGGGATGTGGGGTTCTTTTTTCCCCTCTAAGTCCCCTAATTGTGCAAGAAAACTTGACAGATCTCAACTCTGAGGGCTCCAAATGCACAATACGCTCCTAGACGTTTTCATTTGGCGCGCAGAGGTCTCCTCTCCCCTTGCAGAGAAGTTTCACAGGTGCTTCAGCAGGACAATGGTGCTCTTCAGACCTAATCCAGGAAGACTTAGACCACATATCAGAGGCTTGAGGGGGGATCTGAGATCTTAATATTAAAATGATTAGTAGAAAAGGAGGATCATTCTGTGTGTGCGTTTCAGCCGTAAGACGCTCTAAATTAAAACGGTATCCCGAGAGCGGTGCTGTTGGGATCTGATGGGTAAAAATGCACTCTCTGTCTCGCTCTTCTGCTGCCTCAGCCCGTAAAACATCTCATCAAAGTGGGGTTGCAGGAACAGGCGAAGCGGGATGCAGCTGTTTGCGAGGTGCTCGGAGTTTGGATCCCATAAAAGCAGCTTTTCAGTAAAGGCAATTCCAGAGCCCCAGCAGGGAAGTTTAAAAAATTAGCCATGCGGTTTGGGCTGATCCTGTAAGGGTTAATTAAGTTTTTCCTTGGTATTAAGGCCGAGCAGTGTCTGCAGGAGTCATATTGACACCCTAGTGCATGGTAACTCTACTCCTTTATTGACATGTTGCTAGTCAGGAGCACAATAGCACTCTGTGTCTGCAAATCATTGCTAAAATCATCTCAAGAAAAAAAAAAAAAGAAAAGTTTGAAAGCCCAACGCTAGACAAAGGCCCCAGAGCTGCACTGCGCCGCTAAAAACTCCGGAGTCAGCAACTTCTATTGATTAAAAACTAACCTTTAAAGTAACTCGCAGAGTGTGTGGTTAGCATTTAAATTTAAACATGTCATGAGTTGATTTGTGTTACTGAATACCAACTCAGAAGGAGTTACATTCACATCAGATTTTTTTTTTTTTCCTAATTCCCTTAAGCAGCTAAAGTATTTCATGAAATGTCAATAGGGCAGGGGAGAAAAAAAAAGGTGTTTTGGAGGGAGGGGACTCGCGCCCAGCCTCGCCGTTTCTTTTCCCATGCAAATAGTCACCCCAAAAAGAAAAGTGTGGGGAGCGACACACAATAATTAGACCTTTGTCTAACTTTCCCAAGTGCCAGAGAAAGACAGATTAATTAAATATACAACAGTGTTGGTTTTTGGAGTGGGGGTCTCTCTTGCTGTGGAGGTCATAAATTAGGCAGAATAAATACTTCAATGTGTTTGCAGCGGGGCTGCTACGTCAGAGCGGCTGGCGGGCGGTGGGAGGGCACAGCGCGGCTCTTGCTAATGATAGTCACGTCTGGGGCTGTCTGGTTGCCCCTAGCAACGAGACATGATGTAACACCAGGATGAACTTGAACTTGGGGGACTTGAAAAGGGAACAATAGACCAGAGCAATCAATAAAGCCTATTTCAGTGAAGGATTACAGAGCCGCTCTGGGGTAACCTTGTCTGCAAGGCGCAGGCTGAATAGCAAGATGCGTGAAGGAGCGCGGTGCGGCGGGGGGACGCACCGAAGGATGGATGGACGGACCGACGGAGGGCTGGACGGGCGGTGGAGGGAGCCCCTTCGTGACACCCCACTGCCTGCCCCTGCCCTGGGGGGAGCTCCGCTGCCCCGGGCCTCCTCCGTGCACAGCCCCACCTCCCCAGCAGCAGCTTGCTCGCTTTTTGCCTAGTTTTTTCTGCTTTTTCTTTTTTTTTTTCCCCTCTCTTTTGAAAAAAAAATTCTGCTTTTGAAGCAAAAGAGGAGTGGCAAGGCCAGAGGAGCTCCCGCCATTCCCGGCCGGTGGGCCATGTGGCCCGGCCAGCAGGCGATGGGAGCCAATTGGACATCTGCAATATAGATTTGAACCATCGGCTCTGAATTTTTTAACCCCTTTAAGTCCCTGCTGGGGATTTCCATACTTCCCAGCCTGACCAAAGACTGTCACACTCAAATGACAAGCGTAAGGGACGAGCCGGCAAAGTTCAGAGGAGTTTGCAGCCCGCATTAGTTGGAGGTGCCTCCGGCACGGCCGCGCTCAGCTTCCCCACGCCTGCCTCAAATCAATAGGGCCCTGCAATCAGCGAGGGGAATGGGTCTTGGCACCGCTTCACAAACCCTGCCAAGAACTTCTCTCTGTTTATGAACTTTACATATGAGAACTATTTCGCTTAATTGCAGCCTGCGTAAGTCTAAATATAAAATCTGTAGGCAATAGATGGAGCCGATATGGGACCGGTGTGTTTGTGTTCAGAAGGGTGAGCGGAGGAAGAGTTCGTTAATGAGGTGTATTGGAAGCAGGACAACTTCTCCGATCGTGATATTTATTTTACCAGTTCCTACCTCCATGGCAAGACCACATAATCTCCCAAGTCCCACATGAAACTTGCCTCAGAGTCTTTCTGTAAATGTTCATAAATCCTCCCCCGGGTTGATTGTGCTATCAATCAAGTCAGACGCTGAAAAGGAACGGAGGAAAAAGTTGGTGAAACTTGTCGTCGGTTTATACACGCACACGTATGCACCTCATATATTACGGGAGCCGAAGGAGAAACGTGGAGTATCACCAACGGCTCCTTAATACCTGAATCTTTCTTGTTGTATTACTTTACTTCAGGCTAAATAGTTGCTGCTTGTTGGTGTATTCCCACAGCAATATGTCATTGCCAAGTCGCATCCCCCAGCGCGTACAGTCCCAGGGCCTAACACTGCTCTTATTCATCCCGGGTTCAGGTCGGTCTGACCTCGCCGGGGCCGAGCTGGGTCTCCCCGGTGCGGTGGTGGCACTGTCCCGACTCCAGCAGAGCCCACTCCAGCTTTCTGATGGTGTTTATTTTTTCCTATCAAGGAGCAAAATCGCTTTCTGTGCTCCGGGCATCTAGGCGGTTGGGCTAAGGACGGTATTGTTGGCAGAGCTGAAATCCCAGGGAATTCCCTCTCTTTGAGGGGAGGAAGGAGAAAGAAAGAAAAAAAGACTTTTTTTCCCAAAGAAAAGCTATTAGTTGAGGTCCACATTTTGTTTTGAACCACAAGTATAGCCAGAGATATGAGACTTTTTTTGCTGATCTACTTTCCCCCAAGATTTGCTTTATCCTAGCTTTTCTCTAGCGGTCCACGTTTCTCCTAAGAAAACAGCCCTGTTGTTGAATTTCTGTGCATCTGTTCCAGCGAGACAGTTGAAGCAGGGCAGTATAAAGCAACAGATGCTTATGCTGGCACATGCCTAAATACCCAAGAAAACCCCAACTGCAGGGTGATAAATGGCACAGAGAGGCGAATGTGTGTCGCCTTTTCAGGGGATTAGACAAAAGTGAACTGGAAGGATCTTCAAGCCATAATCTATTAAAAAGATTGATAACTCCTAATGTGACATGACCCCCGCCTTCGTCTGTAGCTATGTCCAGTGACGGTCGACTTGGGGGGGGGAATATATATATATATATTGATTCGTACAGTATTTTTAATTAAGCTTTGTAATTAGGTCAATTTGTCATGGTCTCAATTAGCCCCCCTCTTGGTGGAGGAGGCTTGGCGGCAGTGCCCGGAGCCCTTCAGGGAAGCTTCGCAAGTGGGGCTGACTCTTCTCTTCTCTCTCTCTCTCTCTTCTTTTGCAGTCCTGGTACCTGGGATAAAAGTCTCCGCTTCCCACCACCCACCGGACAGACCACCAGACCCCTTCCCACCTCTGTAACACGGAAGCAGCAGCAACGCAGCGCAGCGACTTCACATCGGCGGAAGGGGAGGCGAGCAGACACCGACAGCAAACTAGTACATGGAAATGGCAAACGTTATGGTTGAATGGCAAAGGCCGTAACTTTTTCGAGTTGTTTTTATTTTTATTTTTATTTTTTAGACAACTTAGGACTGTTGTAATTTCTCATCTGGTGCTGGAAATGGTTGGGCTTCATAACTTTTGAAGTGTTTCATTGGTAGTGTAAGCGTTAGGTGACACTGAGTAGAACTAGCCTCTGCTGCTGCTTACCACCTCGCTGTTGTAACACACTTTCCATATGGAGCCTAACTGTTTTACAGTATCCTCATCGATTTTTCCCATACAGGTGTGAGACTTCTTGAGAAATCATGAAACACACTTAAACTATAACTTTTGTAGTAGCTGAATTCTGCAATATATAACTTACCAGACAGACATAGAGCATGTTTTTCTGTAACATATCAGAAAAAAAAAAAAAATTGCAGGTTTTCTTTTTTTTTTTTCTTTTTTTTTTTTTCTGTTGGGGTTTTTTTTCTTTTATTTACAGTCAGCACTTAGAGACATAACATGAACCATAAGAGCATTGTCAACAATTTTTTTCCACTCGATTGCAGAGCGATTTAAAACATCAAACTACTACTATTCACTTAAAAAAAAAAAACAGAAAAAAAAGAAAAAAAGTTTTGAAATGCTGCACTTACATTTAAAAAAGAAAAAAACCAACATTTTTCAACAATTTTCAACAATTACACAAAAATTCACGCAGAAATGGGGAAGTTGGTCTGTTTTGACAGAAACTGACAGGAATCAATCAAAACAATCGAATTTTGAATTGAGTAAAGTGCAATTTCATTGGATAGCTAAATATCTTTGTAAGATAGAGATTGTTGAAAATTCTATTTTTGTTTTCCAAGTCCTTCCACCCCAGGACTCTAAATTATTGGGGTAAAAAACAGCCTTGCAAGAAAAAAAGGGGAGCTATTTTTGCTTTTTATGTTTTTTATTGTTGAACTTGTATCCCTTTAAAACTGAANTTTTTGAACTTTTATCCCTTTAAAACTGAAAGAAAAACTAAAAAAAAAAAAAAAAAAAACAAATCTAATGGTGCTTTTACCACAATATGTTAATGACATTAAATGCTAATTAATCATTTTCTGTTATCAAAGCACATAACTAAAATGAAATCATAATATCTGTTAATTTTATAAGCTAAAAGTCACTATAATGGATTATGCCAATTCTGACAAATTTTACGTGTTTCCGGCAGTATAGGGTTTATCAGTTCTCAAACACCTTGGGAATAAGAGAGAATGGTCCAGAAAGTGAAACACCTTTGTGTCCCTGAACTGGTAACATTTTCTGGACTATTGAAGAAGAAAAGAGAAAAAAAATATAGATATATATATAACCATGACAGAAACGAACGATGCTGATCTTACAACTTTATGCCAGTTCAAAGCAAGGGCACTTGCTGAAGAAGACAACAACAAACAAACAAAAAAAAAACCACAAATAAATGGAGAGAAAAAAAAAAACAACAAAAAAAACCACAAACAAACAAAAAAAAAGAAGAAAGTTTGGACCCCAAACGTCCTGTATCTTATGTACAAAAAAAAAAAAAGGAAAAAAAAAGAAAAAAAAAAGAGTGCAAGTGATTTTTTCTATCAGACAGCGGAGCACCCCTTTGCTTCACATGCAACTTTAAGAAGGTTTCCTATACTATACATATATATACGTTCTGGTTGGCGAGTCCAGCTAATCAGAGAAAGTCTCTGCATGTTCTAGTGTTAGTAAACTAATTTTTATATAGTTAATGTAGGGTAAAGTAGAGTGCATTAAGACACAATATTGTAATCCCTATTCCAGGCACTTGCCTTTAAACTATGTTTGTTCGACCCTTCAGAAGGGTTTCTACTACTGTCCTATACAATCAAGTAACTGAAATTCTTGGGAAGACACTTTGCTCCTCATCTTTTTTCCCTGAAACAAATGTTTTGTTTTGTTTTCTTAATTTGCACGAAACGAAGAAGAAAAAAAAAATAAATAAAAAAAAAACACACAAAAAAAAAACCCACAAAAAAAACCCACAAAAAAACCCACAAAAAAAAAAATAAAAACACAAAAAAAAAATAAATTCCATATCAATGTGCCTTGCCCTGGATAGCGATTATTTGTGGAATTGTTGCACATGTTCCTATATTGAAAGGGGTTTTTCCCTAGTCAAGCATTTGGAGACACTTTTTGTAAATGTGACTTTTATGTCAGCCATTGTCAGTTTCAACATCTAGAATTAAATAGGATGTTAGTTGTTCCGCAGATAGGAGTAGTGTTTATTGTCCTGTATGGTCAGTGGCAGTGCTATTCTGAGATCTGTAGATGCTAGATTATCAGTATTTTTGGATGTTGCTGCATTTTACATTTTATTTGGAGTCTTCCTTTTTTTTTTTTTTCCCTTTTCTTTGTTTTTTTTTTTTCTTGGGTTTTTTTTTTCTTTTTGGGGTTTTGTTTTTTCTCCCAGATATATGAAAATATGCAATACCTGCTTATATCATGTAGAAAAGCTTAGCAATTATTAATTTTTTTCTTTTCCTTTTTGGTTTTGTTTTTTTTTTTTATTTGACCAAAGTTGGTGCTGCACTTGACGCAGTGTGTTTTAGGTGTTTGTCTTTGTACTTTTGTGATTTTTGAATGCACATGCAGGAAGGGCTCTTCTTAGAGAA